>JAKUCV010003742.1:0-32997 GCA_028386065.3 Turnera subulata
AACAACTAAAATAGTGATTTGATCCTTCCATTAAATACTTCTAGAACATGCATCATTATTCCCTGCAGTACTACTGTATTATTTACCTATTGACTTCAAGGAATGGTGTTTGTTACACTATACTATGTTCCTTGGCATAGGTGTGCCAGCATGCGTATGTTTTGTGGTTCATGTCATGTTCTCATGTAATTTGTTGATTGGATAAAAAGATGTATATGTTGTTACCAACTCCTACTCTGAATCAAAATTCATTTAATTAGTCTAAAAGAATAAATGTTAACTGGCTCTTGGTCTAGAGATCTTGTTTCTTGGGTATGACCTCTGATGGAGTCTTCAATGCCATAGCGAGGATGTTTTACCTTTTCAGATTTGCTCTGATTTTCTTTTAAGATACAATTTCATATGTTCAACTGGGCCTTAAGCCATTGTCTCTTTTGCTTGTGCTTGTAGGGTGACAAGGACAAGAAAATTGAAGAGCTAACCAAAGAGTTGGAGCATCAAGAGCAACTATGTGCAATGTATCGAGAGAAGTTAGTTAGTTTTATTAACAATGTTGAGGAGCAAACTGAAGAGCTATCCTCGAAAATTCAAGTTATTGTTGATAATGTGAGGAAAGTTGAATCTGAAACGCAAAATTTTTCCCATGGTAGATAGCCTTCACATCTTTAGAAAATGCTTATTTTATTTATGATTGAGAAAAGCTTTGATCATATGCATAATTATGCGTTAGAATCAATTTTGTCTTCCTCACTTGCCCCCTCGTAAAATGTATGGCCTTTTTGGGTTTTGCATGCCCATACTTTTCACTTTTGTTTCATTTCTTTCTCCTGTCAATGCTAGGAAAGAAGAAAAAAAAAAGATATGAAGTAACAAATTGATACGGATAACCGTACTGTATCTTCTAACTGAATTGTAATAGAATAAGAAGGAAAATAAAGAATCTGGACTCAATAAGAGCCACCAGGCCAAATTGGATTTCTTGACTGATCAAAGATGCTTACAATGAGTTGGTGTGGCAGTATTTATACTGCTATATACTAGCCCAATATTACAAGTCGTCTACAATGGCTATATACTAGCCCAAGACTACAAGTTGTCTACAAAGGCTATGATACGACACACGCATATTATACAAACAGAGGCGAACAGGTGTGCGGATCGACTAGCTAATCTAGGTTGCAATGTCAATTTTGATTCTGAAACTTTTTTGGCTCCCCGACCTTGTATTCAGGAGGATTTGATTTATGATTTTCAGGGCTTAGCCCAAAGTAGAAGTGTTAGACGTTGTTATTAAGACTTTTGGCTGATAAGGCCTCCTTTCTACCAAAAAAAAAAAACAACACAAAAGAAGCTATTACTCAAAAGCAGGGAATTTGGAAATAATCTCATTGAACCATTCCCAGGACGCATCAACAGGTTAACAACCACCCACTAAATCAACCATTTAGTGACTGTAACATTGCCCCTTCTGCCAAGTTTCCTCTCCAAAATTGTTGCAAGTACCTTAGCTGGAACATCATCAAAATAAGGCAACTTAGTAGAACCTGAAGAGATAGGACCAGATGCCAATTTCAACTAAGAAACATGGAAGACATCATGAATTTGAGCTCCAACAGAAAGTTCCAACCTATAAGCAACCTCTCTAATTTTCTCCAGAACTTTGTAAGCCGCAAAGTACTTAGAGGACAATTTGTGATTGATCCACCTTTGGACTGTGTGTTGTCTATATGGCTGCAACATCAAGAAGACCCAATCCCCATCCACAAAAGCTCTATCACTCCTCCTATTCGCAATAATCTTCATTCGATGTTGGGCCTTCAACCATTGTTGCTTCATGTAACGCCCCAAATTTTCCATATTTAATTTCTAGGGAATTTTTGGAATTTTTTGGAATTTAATTTCCAGTTTTTCCCTCACGGAATTTTCCGGGAATTTATAGTCAAGGAAATTTTTTTGTTTCCTTGGTAATATTTCTTTTTTGTGGGAATTAATCCATATTCATGTCAAATTTGAAATTTATTTGTGTTTTTGTATAAAACACAGGTTTTGGTGTAGTTTTAACGGAAACTACGTCGTTCTGGGAGATACAAAGGTTGAAACTCATCCAAGGTTGCATTTTGACCTTTGGGAGAGGAGTTAACCGGACTAAGGACCAAAACACGGGCTGGGGAGTCGTCTTGGACGCGGCGAAACCCTAACCCCAGGTCTCTAGTATAAAAGCTATTCTTTTTTTCTCTCTCTCTCCTCTCTTTTCTTTCTTTCCTCTCCTCCCGAACGGCTGCCCCTTTTTCTTCTTTTAAATTTTTTTTTTCTCTTTTCTCTTCCTCCCCACGATCTCCCACTTTCTTTTCTCTGCCTTGAAACCAATTACCACCATCATTCTCTTCTCTTTCTCTTCTCTTCCTTTGCAACAAACCTCGCTGCCACCATCTCTTCTCCCTTCTTCTTCTCCTTCTTCTTTGAGCCATCACCGTCACGACTTGAAGCTATCTGTTGCTTCAAGGAAGAGAGCCATGAAGGTTCAACATTGGACCCGTGCATGGATGTGGATGCGGCAGGCAGATGTCGGCGCCGCCTTCTCGGTAAGCCGAGTTCTTCCTTCCCCTTTCTGTTAAATTCGGGTACCTGTTCATTTGGGTATTGTTGTGTATTGGACTAACCCATTCGGGTTTTGCATTGTTGGATGTGGACGGCAGTGGGCCAGGGTTGTTTTGTTGTTGTGATGGTTGTGATGGGGCTGGTCGCGGCGGATGCGATGGCGCGAGGTGTTGTTGGTTGGTTGTAGGTGAGGGTTGTGTTGTGGGCGGGCTGTTCTATTGGTGGTCCGAATGCGTGTTTGTGTGCTCTAGGTTCGTGATGGTGGCTTGGTCGGAGGTTGCGGATGGCGGTACTGGTGCGGTGCAGAGAACCCGAGGTTTGAGCTTGAGTGCACCCGCCGTCGTCGTGGGCTGGTGAGTTACCATTGCCATGTTCTTTCTTCTCTAACCTCTGTTGCTAATTAGATATTTGGTGGTTTTTTTGGGTACTGCACATGGTTGTTTTGGGTTCATTGATGTGGCGGTCTTCTGTTGGGTTCGTGCTTGCCGGTAATGTGGGAGTCGTTTTCAGGCAGTGTTGTGGTCTGGATCCGAGACCTTGGAGTTCGGGTCTGGTACCGGCTGTATGGATCCGTTTTCTGGTGAGTATTTTCGTCATGTAGCTTTCTATTCGTGTTGTTCTGTGATCATGAATCAAAGTGTTGGATGTCATTTGTTGGATTCTGGGTTTTCACAGATTGTTGTGGATGCTGTTTCCGGGGACTCGGGTTAGTTCCTGGCGAGTTTTATCGGAATCCGGCAAGACATACACTATACCGACGAGCATCGAAAACCGGCAATTAAACGGTAATTTCTGAGTGGTATCGTGTGTTTCAATTTCCGATCATGTTATGTATTGTTATAGAATTTTATCGATGTATTGGAGTAAATGGAATGTAGTAGAAATCGTGTGAGGGGAGCGAGTGCACGTGGCCGGAATCTTACCGACACGAGTAGAACTTTTAGGCCGGAAAGACCGGGCTCAGATTTAATCTAATAGTGTGATTATAATAATGGATAGGGCTAGGCCCATTTAAGATTACTACAACCCTGTATGAGTTGATTTGGACTTAAGAAGAATCGGGCTTCAAGCCTAATGGCATAATTGGGTTTAAAAGTGGGTTTGATGATGTGGGCTTTAAGCCCATGTATAGATTTGGATTTGTTTTGGGCTTAGACCTTGATCTTTTAGTAATGGGCTTAGTGTTGCGGGTCAAACTCAAGATTATATCTTTGGCATGTATTTTATTTATTTGTTATGAATAAACATCTTATATGACATGTATGTTCGTACGATGTTATGAACATAGGAATATTGAGGTGAAACGAGGCTTCGGCTTCCGAGACAATTGATATGGCCTAGGTGAGGACATATAAACCTTTGTATGCTTTACTGCCTACAACATTTGGAATTATAAATGATCATAGAAATTGATGTGTGATTTCTTTTGGCGTTGAATGCTGTTGCATGTGTGCCTGTTGTGTTACTGATTTATTTGCACTGTGTATTATAATTAAGATTTGTTGTGATTAGAAATTGTGTGCCTGTTTGCTCTCACATGCCTAAATTACACATGAAGGATTTGGTTATGTATTACAACATAATATTATGTTTTGGTGATTGTGTGAGGACTTATAGGCCGGAGGCACGAACTAAGGATAATACACTAATTTCACACATCCCTAGACAAACATAATGTATGGCATACAGAACTGTATAAGAATAACTGAGAATAAAACACTTAAATTCTACTGTGATGTTGACTGGTAGCACCGAGGGGAGGGTTGGGTACCTCTCGGGACATTTTATGCGGTTTAGCATGGTTATCCCAGGGGAAGGTCGGTGCACCCTTGGAAGACTTGTACCAGTTAGGTGTGTCTGAGCACACCCTCAGGGAGCCGGCAGCCTCTTCGAGGTTTATCGGTGGTTTTTATGCCTCGAAATCTATCCCTTCCGAGGTACGACTTTTGGGCTCATGCCCGGATTTGGCCAGATGCGCTACCGAGACTTGACTCACAGTAGAGGACCTTGATAGTAAAATACTCAAACCCAAATAAAATATTTTAACTATAAATAAAAATTCCGTCATTGATAATTGACTAAGCACAATAATAAATAGATGTTACTGTATGGTGCACGGTGGCTGGTTACTGTGTAGTGCACGGTGGCTGTGCACTGTGGCTGTGATTGCCAGGTACCGTTGTGTTTGTAGTTGACTTGTAATTGTATACTTTGGTTTATTGTTTTATGGTGAGATAATGGTTTGGTCTCACCCCTCACTTTTGCACACAAGTTGGCTGATCGTGGATCAGGAATGCATTCAGGTAACTGTGCCCACTTAGTTTCGGGTCGGATCCATAGTCGGCATGTATTTTCGTTGTTGGTTTGATTATATGTATATTTATTCCGCTGCGTTTCCTTGTGAGATTATTGTTCAGGCATGATCTTGTCTTGTTGGTTTTATTTACTTTGGTGGTAATGCCAGTTGAGGTTATTTTCATGACGAGATGCATTGCTTGATGTTTTTCATGTCCCAGGAATGAAAGAGGGCAATTTGGTCATTTTACATTTAATTATATTTTTATTGGGATACGGGCGTTTCAGCTTGGTAGCGGAGCAGACTTTAGGTCCTTGGATTTAAAGTTTGATTTGTTGTGCTTTTGTGTGCATCAGTCTGCTCCTTATGTGGTGACTTTCTATACGAAAACAAAATTGGTTTTGGCATGCATATGCATTCATATAGGTGTCGATATGGATCCGATAGGCCAGTACCTCAATGCTAAGGGTCAAAATGACTTGAAAATGAAAATTTCGACATTTGTTGTCGATGACGGTTTAAGTGGTGTATCCATTGGTTCGTTAAGCGTAAGTAAAACTTTAAGCTTCGCCTTGTATTTCTTTCGGTGTATGAAGAGATTACACCTTCTAAAGTCTTGGAAGACTTGCTTGTATTGCGAGTGGATTGACCGGCGTGGTCAATGAATCGTTGTGGTGATGGCAATGGTGCTTTCACTCTTTGTTCTTGGGGTTAGTTCGGGATGGTTTACTTGCACCAAATAAATTTGGTTCTCTTAGCGGGATGGAGTCACCACTTCTTATGCCTAGACGTTCTAGTGGTGTGCCACTGCAATACTATCACTCCATATTGAGAAACTAAAGTTCGATGATAACGAGTTTTATTACCCGGTTTGGGTAGCGATGATGGCAAGTTACGCGGTTGTGCATCACCTAGTATCGGAATCGGATAAACGACATTTTTATGCGGCTGTTATGCCAGGAGTGGTAGTTAACACCAAAATGGGATGTTTTCAAGACTCAATAAATCTCTGGTGTTGCTAGAGTTGTTGGTCAGTTTTGCTTATGATCTGACCACGATAGACTCAAGTGAGTTCGATGTGATACGGGCCTGGATTGGTTATCCAGACACCAGGAAGTGGTGGGTTACCGGGCCAAGGAAGAGTTCTTGTTTTCTTCGTTAGGGTGAAGTTTGGAGTTTGTTGGAATATGAAGAGCGCTACTAGCTTGTGGTATCTCGGCTATCCAGGCTTTCAGAATGATCCATGATGGGTGTGATATTTCCCTTGCTTATGTGGTAGATTCTTTGGTATTGGTGCCAGGTTTGGAGGATATTCAGATTGTACGAGAGTTTTTCGATGTTTTCCTGATGATTTACCAGGATTGCCTCCGGAGCGTGAGGTGGAGTATACGGTTGACTTGATACCGGGAGTTGCTTTTTTTTTTCCATACCGCCCTACAAAATGGATCCGACTGAACTTTAGGAACTGAAGAAACTACTGGAGGAGTTTTTGGATAAGGGTTTCATTAGACCGAGCATCTCACCTTGGGGTGCCTCGGTCTTGTTACTTAAGAAGAAAGATGGCAGTATGCGGATGTGTGTCGATTACGGGCAGTTAAACAAGGTGACTGTGATGAACAAGTATCCTTTGCCAGGATTGATGACTTGTTCGATCTACAGGGTGCATCCGTGTTCTTGAAGATTGACTTGCGATCTAGGTACCATCAGGTTCGGATTGCAGAACAAGACATACCGAAGACTGCATTCCGCACTCGGTATGGTCACTATGAGTTTGTTGTTGTTCCGTTCGGCTGACAAACGCACTGATTGCATTCATTTGTATGATACAACAAGTTTTCCACGAATTTCTGGATCAGTTTGTGGTAGTGTTCATAGATGACATTGAAACGCCCCGACCCGTATTTACCATACACAGTAAACACGTGCCGAAACTGTAACGACCCAACCAAACAAAGCCCAGTATACAGTGTATACAACAGAAACTCGGGCTTAACAACCCAAAATAAAAACACCAATAACATTATAACCGGCCCAATGGCCCAACAATAGCAATATAATGCACAGGGGAAGACTTAATAACTCACAAAGACACTGTATGCGACACTGATGCAAACTATGGATCCGAGTCCTGTCCAAGGGATAACGCCGCAGCCTGTCGGGAATGCATCAAACCTGTACCATGAATAACACATCCTACGGGATGAAAGCCCGCAGGTGAGGGGTGAGTCCGAAGTGCTCACCGACGAAGGATAGACAATCAATATGCAACACTATTAATTACTCAAGGTCAAAAACAAGCATAACAGCCAAACTAAAAGACAAGACCCAAAACCAGTCCAAGACCCAAAATACTCAAATAAAAAAAAATCCAATTTCTAAATTTTATCTTTCCGGGCCCCGTCACGGACAAGCTAGGTGTCAGACCTGGTTCTCAACATATTTCGGGTGCCAGACCAAATCCAAGAGAGCCCAAGGATCGACATCCCAAAAATAAGAACCCAGAAATAGACATCCCAAATATAATCACGGGATAGACATCCCAAGCATAGACATGCTTATCACAAGTAATCCAGGTCATGGCCACCACAAAATAGTCTTAAATCATTGAGTCGTACCACTACTTACCACGTGACAATTATATCATCATTATTCCAAATCGATCACAGGGATCAACATCCCTAACCAAAATATTGGGATAGACATCCAATCCAAAACCGAGGATCGACATCCTTATCACATTTTATTATTCATTCCATTATACTTTAAACCAAAAAGATGCAAGGATAAACATCCAAAAACCAATCAAGATATTGGGATAAACATCCCGACAACAATCAAGACAATGGGATAAACATCCCGAAACAAACCACAACAAATGCAATAATCATCAAACACAATAACCGAGTAATACAGGCACATATTGAAGGAAATCCATCCTCACCTTGGCCGATTACTCAACTCCGGAGACAATGACCGGTCCCAAGCCGGCTCCTCGGGAAACTGCCCGATATCAAACCTATACAACAAAACAATTTCCTCACATAAATGCACATAATCGGTATACTATGATGCCAAAACTGCGAAATAAACCCATCCCGGTTCATATCTTTTATTATCATCTTTTACCGAAAATATTATACCGTACGTATATCCGAATATAATTTCGGTACAATACTTTAATTAAAACTCTTTTCAAAATATTTCCATAAATTAATTATACTTTTCCCAAAATATAATCACCATAATTCCCCAGAAAAATAATAACATATTTATAATTTCCAGAAAATATATATAGTATTTATCTTTTTCTAAATATATATAATAATATTTTCCAACACAAAATATAATTACCTTTAATTTTCAAAGTACACACACACACACACACACACACACACACACACACACACACACATATATATATATATATATATATATATATATATATCCACAACCATAATTTTCCAGGGAAAATAATATATGTATAAAATTTCCAGGAATTATTTTCATGGTATATATTTTTTTCCAAATAATAATAGTTTTTCCAAAACATAACTTAATTATTTATCAAAGTATATATATTTATATTTTCCTCAAAATACCAGAATTAAACTGACCATAATTTTCTCAAAGTAAATATATTTTTTTCCAAAATTAAATACCAGGAAATACATATATATATATATATATTTTTAGAAAATAAACCGGACTGGGCCATGAATAGCGCCGGCCCAGACCAAGGCAAGGAGCCCAGCACAGGCCTGCCAAGGCCCGGCCCAGCACAGCCCATAGCCCAACCCGTGAACGCGACCCAACCAAGCGCGCGGGTCAAACAAACCCGGATCTGCTCACCTCGGGTTGCAGCGGCTGACGTCGACGGCGAGAGCGCGAGGAAGGAAAGCGAGCACACCAACAGCAGCGGCGGACGATGGCGACTCCATGGGCGGTGGAAACCCGGGCACGACGGCGCTGGAGGCTGAGCAGAGACACGGGAGAAGCAGATCCGCCGGGTCTGCTCGAGGGTCAACGGCTCCCACCGGCGCATCACGCGGCGGAAGGTGACGGGGAGGGCGGCGTTCAGTCGGCGACGGCGTGCGAGCTCGATGTTGTCGGTGGTGCGTCGAGAAGCGGCGCGGAACTCATCGCCATGAACAGTGGCAGGGGGGTCGGGGTGACGATGAACAGTATCTTTTTTTTCTTTTTTTTCATTTTTCTATTTTCTTCCTTTTTCTGTATTTCCTTTTTTTTTTCTTTTCTTTTCTTTTTTTTCTTCTTCTTCTCTTTTTTTTTCCCGATTTTCCCCCTTTTTTTCCTTTTTCTTCTTTTTTTTCTTTTTTTCTTTTCCTCTCTTTTTTTTTCCCCTCTCCTTTCTTCCTCTCCTCTTCCTTTCCTCTCCTCTTCCTTTCTTCTCCTTGTCTGCATTATGGAGCGAGTCCGGTCCGAACCAGAAAATAACTGATATCCCCTTAGTTATTTTCCGGTGTGATTTTTCTGAGGATTCCGGACCCAAAAAAATACCAACTTTGGTCCGTAAAATCCACGGAAAAATCTCGAGCGCTGGAAAACCCTAGGTTACGAAAAACGACGCTCGATTTACCTTGAATTAACTACCCAAGATTAATTCTTTCGGTAAATCACTGTAAAAAGACTTTTACAGTCCCGGTAAAAATCCAAATTTTTACCCGGGCTGTTACAGTCTACCCACCTTAAAAAGAATTTCGTCCTCGAAATTCCGTCTTATCCGTGGGTCCTACCATGATAAGCTTCTGGCACAATCTGCCAGGTGTCCAAACTCAACCCGAGACACCGCTTATACCCTTAAGCGACATCTCATCCTCTGTAAAACCGAACCTCATGACTGGCAAACTCACACACAGCCATGGACTCTCCAATCCGTTCTCGAACTACCTCTGACTCCAAGAACAACAGCTATATCGGTGGTACTGCTTTCCCGACAAGCTCTGATGAAGAACCGCCAAAGAAGCGCTTTAAGACGAACATCGTCGGTCTGAAAGAACACATGGTGGTCTCCAGCAGACGGCGAAAGAAGCATGCTGGCAAAGAAGCTGAGGATCGGAAGGGCAAAGCAACGGCTGAAAGCAGCACTCCACTGCAGACACTGAAGCAGCTGAACGTCTCACTGAAGAAGATCAGCTCGGCGGTGATGCAGATAGAACTGGAGTGCGCGGAGCTCTTCCCTCACGTCAAAAACATCCAAAAATTTGTAAAAGATCTAGAGAAGCAAGTAGCTCCATAGAGTACTTCTTCTTCTGTTGTAAAACAGTTACGAACTAAATAAAATAAGTTTCCTTTTTAAATCAAAAACTCTTATGTTACGAAATCTTATGTTTAACAGAAAATCAAAGCACCTCAAAGCAAATAAAAAATCAACAATAAGGATATAAATCAAACATAAAGAAATTAAAAATAAAACTCGTTTAACAAAACCAAAACATAAAGAAGTTAAACAAAACATATTTTCATGATCAGTGCTCGTATCGGAAGTGAACATCCTCGCACCCAAGAAACGTAACACGCGCAACTAACAGTGACGTCAGTTTCCCTCGTGAAAAAAGACGTCCATTAACTCGCCAGGTGATGATCACGGGAATGTCCTGTGTCCCTCGAAAGAAACGATATCCACTTGTTCACAAATTCCGCATGAGTCAAAACGTCTGTCATGTCTCGTATCCCTCCATGGTGTCCGAACAGGTGTAACCTTGTCGCACATGCACTCCACTCGAGGTATGGTCCCATCAGTCTAGCCTCAACGGTCACGGATGCATATGATAAATGATGCAGGAAATTATAGTAAAAGCCATAAAAAGCAACGCCAAGGTAGCCAGGGCGTTAGAAAATCGTGAGATGGAAAAGAGCTGAAAAACACTGGCATTTGTAGCCCGAAAAACGTATAAGTAACGAAGCAATAAATGAAGCAACGGCAAAATTTTCAAAAACAACACCTTGAAAACGATTTGGAGCTTTGTGAAGAGAATATGCTTCTCCCATCACCGAAAAATCCTTTAGCCCTTCCCAGGGATAGGTGGGGTCTAAACTTGGAAAAATAAAACGGTAAACATTTTTCTATAAAAGGGAAAACAACGGAAAGCAAAAACCACAAAGCATCCAAGAGAAAACAAAACATCCAGGCAACCCAAACCACAATGTTCAAAAAACAAATACCACACGTCGAAACAACATGCCTGCTCCCTCATCCGTCTTCTTCGTCGAAGGTGCCAAACTAGGCAGAAGAAACCGACTGGCCTACTGCATGATCAACGAGCGTCCATAGGAACTACCGAACGAGCTCGGCAGAATGCCCCGTCTGGTCTTCGTCGACGAACTCTGCTCATCCAGATTCTTCGTCACTCCCATAGAAGAGACGTTCTTCCTAGAGGACCAAGGCACCCTGAGGACCTCCTTCTACGGCTCGGCCAACTCTGTCATGTTTTTCATTTCTGAAAGACTTCAGGAGTTCAACCTAGAGTCCACTTGCAAATTCCTGGATCAAGGCACCTACTACCAGCTCTCGATGACTGCCCAGAGCATGCCTAGAGTCACTCGGTTACCTCCAACTTGGCCAAAGGCCCGACTACTGGTGTGGAACTGCAGAGGAGTCGGTAGGCGTTCCCAGGAGTTCTCGCGTACCCTGAGGGATCTGAAGAACCAGTACAAGCCAAACATGTTTCTTCTCACGGAGACCTAGTGGCAGCCTGAAGACGATCACGGTCTCATCCCACTCCGGTTCCCTGCAGCAAACCGGTTCGAGCTTCCTGGCCAGAACAACGCAGGTGGCATGTGGTTCTCGTGGAATGACAGCATCCAGGCCAACATCAACAATGACCCCACTAGTTTCAGGGTCAACGTCGTACCGAGAAGATGAATGTACTTTTTTTTATATAAAATATCAATGTAATATTAAAGTTTGTAATAGTAATATTAGCAATATTAATAATATTTATTTTTCTGCTTATTTATGGCATCAATTACCTCTTATGTGAATGTTCTACGACAGCTGGCGTCCCTTGACTGGATCCATAATGCACTAACTAAAATGATATCAAATAATAAACAAATAGAGCGAACTATGCAAACAAGAACAACAAACACACAAAGACTCCCAACAAGACCTAACGCCCGCTCCGCTACCAAAATGAAACGCCCCGACCCGTATTTACCATACACAGTAAACACGTGCCGGAACAGTAACGACCCAACCAAACAAAGCCCACCATATAGTGTATACAACAGAAACTCGGGCTCAACAGCCCAAAATAAAAACACCAATAACATCATAACCGGCCCAATGGCCCAACAATAGCAATATAATGCACAACGGAAGACTTAATAACTCACAAAGACACTGTATGCGACACTGATGCAAACTATGGATCCGAGTCCTGTCCAAGGGATAACGCCGCAGCCTGTCGGGAATGCATCAAACCTGTACCACGAATAACACATCCTACGGGATGAAAGCCCGCAGGTGAGGGGTAAGTCCTAAGTGCTCACCGACGAAGGATAGACAATCAATATGCAACACTATTAATTACTCATGGTCAAAAATAAGCATAACAGCCAAACTAAAAGACAAGACCCAAAACCAATCCAAGACCAAAAAAACTCAAATAAAAAAATCCAATTTCTAAATTTTATCTTTCCGGGCCCCGTCACGGACAAGCTAGGGGTCAGACCTGGTTCTCAACATATTTCGGGTGCCAGACCAAATCCAAGAGAGCCCAGAGATCGACATCCCAAAAATAAGAACCCAGGGATAGACATCCCAAGCATAGACATGCTTATCACAAGTAACCCAGGTCATGGTCACCACAAAATAGTCTTAAACCATTGAGTCGTACCACTACTTACCACGTGACAATTATATCATCATTATTCCAAATCGATCACAGGGATCAACATCCCTAACCAAAATATCGGGATAGACATCCCATCCAAAACCGAGGATCGACATCCTTATCACATTTTATTATTCATTCCATTATACTTTAAACCAAAAAGATGCAAGGATAAACATCCAAAAACCAATCAAGATATTGGGATAAACATCCCGACAACAATCAAGACAATGGGATAAACATCCCGAAACAAACCACAACAAATGCAATAACCATCAAACACAATAACCGAGTAATACAGGCACATATTGAAGGAAATCCATCCTCACCTTGGCCGATTACTCAACTCCGGAGACAATGACCGGTCCCAAGCCGGCTCCTCGGGAAACTGCCCGATATCAAACCTATACAACAAAACAATTTCCTCACATAAATGCACATAATCGGTATACTATGATGGCAAAACTGCGAAATAAACCCATCCCGGTTCATATCTTTTATTATCATCTTTTACCGAAAATATTATACCATACGTATATCCGAATATAATTTCGGTACAATACTTTAACTAAAACTCTTTTCAAAATATTTCCATAAATTAATTATACTTTTCCCAAAATATAATCACCATAATTCCCCAGAAAAATAATAACGTATTTATAATTTCCAGAAAATATATATAGTATTTATCTTTTTCTAAATATATATAATAATATTTTCCAACACAAAATATAATTACCTTTAATTTTCAAAGTACATATATATATATATATACATATATATATATATATATATATATATATCCCACAACCATAATTTTCCAGGGAAAATAATATATGTATAAAATTTCCAAGAATTATTTTCATGGTATATATTTTTGTCCAAATAATAATAGTTTTTCCAAAACATAACTTAATTATTTATCAAAGCATATATATTTATATTTTTAAATTATTTATCAAAGTATATATATTTATATTTTCCTCAAAATATCAGAATTAAATTGACCATAATTTTTTCAAAGTAAATATATATATTTTTTTCAAGATTAAATACCAGGAAATAAATAAATATATATATATTTTGTTTTTTTTAGAAAATAAACCGGACTAGGCCATGAATAGCGCCGGCCCAGACCAAGGCAAGGAGCCCAGCACAGCCCATAGCCCAACCCGTGAACGCGACCCGACCAAGTGCGCGGGTCAAACAAATTCCCCTTCTCTGTTTTTCTTTTTTTTTTCCGATTTTCCCCTTTTTTCTTTTTTTTTCCATTTTCTTCTTTTTTTTCTCTTTTTTTTTCTTTTCCTCTCTTTTTTTTCCCTCTCCTTTTGTAACAGCCCGGGTAAATTTTTTTATTTTTACCGGGACTGTAAAAGTCTTTTTACCGTGATTTACTGTTGAATTAATCTTGGGTAATTAATTCAAGGTAAATCGGGCGTCGTTTTTCGAAACCGAGGGTTTTCCCGCGCTCGGGAGTATCTTTTTAGCTAACCGAGCCTCGGTTTTCAATTCCGAGTGTTGGACAATGCTCAGGAGAATTAATCGAATTTTTCGAGCCCAAGTCATATTTTTGGACTCGGGACGGAAAATTATGGTTATGCCCCTATCCTCTCCCCTTTTCTTCTTTTCTTTTCTTCTTTTTCTCTTCTCTTTTTTTTTCTCTCTTTTCTCCTCTTTCCCGTCGTCTTCCTCCTCCCGCCCGTGACCGACCGCTGCTGCCCCACCTTCCCTTCCTGCCTCCTCACCCGTGACTCTCCCTGTCCTCTTCTTCCTTGATTTTTCCTTTTATTCTTTTCTCCTCCTTCCTCTCCACCAACCCAACCGACCTCTCAACCATCACCAAGCCTACCCTCCACCTCTCGCTCACCGCCGTCCACCACAACACTGCCTTCCTCCTTCCGTGCCGCCGATCCTCCCGTCACAGCAGACGTGAGACGACCAGCAGCCGCCATTTTCCCCTCCTCCTCCTACTGCTGCTGCCAGTGAACACGCAGTTAGCCTCCAATCGCGTCGCTTCCTACCGTGGCCCTCTCGTCGCTGGGTCGCCGTCGCTGCAGGAGGCAGAGATGTTGTCGCCGTCAGACCTGTCCTCTCCTTTGCTCGCTACCCGCCGTCGACCGAGACCACACCACCAGCCACCCGAGTCGTCACCACCACCACTTGCACCACCTTTGTCGAGCCGCCGCCTTGCACGCCTCCAGCTGCCCGTCACCACTCGCGCCCGTGCTCCCCTGCTGTTCGCCGCTCGCCCGCCGGCAACCCGCACTGTTCAAGGTAAAGTTGGAGATGACGGGATGGAAGTTGGCTTTGGGCTTAGGTGTTAAGTAGTGGGCTGGAAATATTAGGTAGTGGGCTGAAGGTTGTGGTTTGGACCATGGTGGGCTGTGTTTTGTGGGCTGTTGTTTGGGTTAAGTGGTTACGGGTTGGGTTTGATTATTCTGGGCATGGGCTGGACACCTGGGCTGGTCATGTTCAAGCCTGGGTTGGTTCTGTTCATGCCCAGTCCAATTAAAAAAAAATAATAATAAATAATAATAAATGTATAAATATAATTCTGGAAATTTAATATATGTATTATTTTCTCTAGAAAATTATGGTTGAGGAATATATATATATATATATATATATATATATATATATATATATATATATATACTTTGAAAATTAAAGGTAATTATATTTTGTGTTGGAAAATATTATTGTATATAAATTTAGAAAAAGATAAATACTATATAAATATTTTCTGAAAATTATAAATACATTATTATTTTTCTGAAAAATTTAAGGAGATTATAATTTTGGAAAATTATAATTATTTTATGAAAATATTTTGAAAAGAATTTTAATTAAAGTATGGTACCGAAATTATATTCGGATATACGTACGGTATAATATTTTCGGTAAAAAGATTATAATAAAGGATAAGAACCGGGATGGGTGTATTTCGCAGTATTGGTATCATAGCATACCGATTATGTGCATTTATGTGTATATATGGTTTTGTTGTATAGGTTCGGATATCGGGCAGTTTCCCGAGGAGCCGACGTCGGACCGGTCATTGTTTCCGGAGTTGAGTAATCGGCCAAGATGGGAATGGATTTCCTTCATTATATGCCTGTATTACTCGGTTATTGTGCTTGATGTTTATTGCACTGTTGATGATTGCATTTGTTGTGATTGTTGTCGGGATGTTTATCCCAGTATTTTGATTTGGTATTTTTGGGATGTTTATCCCCGTGTTGATTTTCTGTGTCTTTTGGTTCAAAGTATAAATGGGATTAATAATAAATTGAGATAAGGATGTCGATCCTTGATTTTGGACAAGGATGTCTATCCCGGTATTCTGGTTAGGGATGTCGATCCCTGTGATTTGATTTTGATGACGATAATATAATTGTCACGTGGTAAGTAGTGGTACGACTCGATGGTTTGAGACTGTTTCGTGGTGGCCTTGACCTGGGTTACTTGTGATAAGCATGTCTATGCTTGGGATGTCTATCCCGTGATTATTTTTGGGATGTCTATCCCTGGGTTCGTATTTTTGGGATGTCGATCCCTGGGTTCTCTGGATTTGGTCTGGCACCCGGAATGTGTTGATAACCAAGTCTGACCTCTATCTTATCCGTGACGGGGCCCGGAAAGATAAAATTGGAAATTGGATTTTGTTTGAGTCTTTTGATTTATTTTGGCGGTTTTTGCCTGTTTTGACTTGAGTAATTTTAGTGTGCATATTGATTGTCTTTCCTTCGTCGGTGAGCACTTCGGACTCACCCCTCACCTGCGGGCTTTCATCCCGTAGGATGAGTTATTTGTGGCGCAGGTTTGATGCATTCCAAACAGGCTGCGGCGTTATCCCTTGGACAAGACTTGGATCTATAGTTTGCATCAGTGTTGCATACAGTGTCTTTGTGAGTTACTAAGTCTTCCGTTGTGCATTGTTTTTACTATAGTTGGGCCATTGGGCCGGTTATGATGATTATTGTTGTTATTAGTTTGGGCTGTTGAGCCCGTGTTCCTGTTGTATACACTATATGCTGGGCTTGTTTTGGTTGGGTCGTCACAGTTTCGGCACGTGTTTACTGTGTACGGTAAATACGGGTCGGGGCGTTTCAGCTTGTTTTGGTTGGGTCGTCACAGTTCCGGCACGTGTTTACTGTGTACGGTAAATACGGGTCGGGGCGTTTCACCTTTCTTCCTCTCCTCTTCCTTTCTTCTCCTGGTTTCTTATTCTTTTATAAACCGTGAAATTACTATGCAACATGTGACGATCAATAATGCAGCTTGTCTGCATTATGGAGCGAGTCCGGTCTGGACCAGAAAATAACTGATACCCCCTCAGTTATTTTCCGGTGTGATTTTTCTGAGGATTCCGGGACCCAAAAAAATACCAACTTTGGTCCGTAAAATCCACGGAAAAATCTCGAGCGTGGGAAAACCCTCGGTTACGAAAAACGACGCTCGATTTACCTTGAATTAATTACCCAAGATTAATTCTTTCAGTAAATCACTGTAAAAAAACTTTTACAGTCCCGGTAAAAATCCAAATTTTTACCCGGGCTGTTACAGACATTCTGGTCCACTCGAGGAGTAAGGCCAAACATGAGGACCACTTGAGACAGGTTCCGCAGAAGCTGAGGGAAGAATAGTTGTATGCCAAGCTCAGCAAGTGTGAGTTTTGGCTAGATGAGGTTGCTTTTCTCGGGCATATTGTGTCCGATGAGGGCATTGAGGTGGGCCTGGCTAACGTTAAGGCAGTTATGAAATGGGAACTACCAAAGAATGTACCCAAGATAAGGAGTTTTCTTGGACTTGGTGGCTATTATCGGAGGTTCATTGACGGTTTTTCCTTGATAGCGGGTCCCATGATGAAGTTGTTGAGGAAAGACTATGCCTTTGTTTGGGATGACCGATGGCCATAGAGTTTCGAGGAGTTGAAGAGTCGGTTGACTTCTGCACCAGTTTTGACTGTTCTTAGACCCGGTGTGGAGTACACAGTGTTCAGTGATGCTTCTGGTTTGGGTTTGGGATGTGTCTTGATGTAGGAGGGTCAGGTGATTGCTTATGCCTCTAGGCAGTTGAGAACTCATGAGAAGAACTATCCGACCCATGATTTAGAGTTAGCAGCTGTGGCCTTTACTCTGAAAATCTGGAGACATCATCTGTTCGGCGAGAAATGTCAGATTTTCACGGATCACAAAAGCTTGAAGTACATCATGACCCAAAAGGAGCTTAACATGAGGCAGAGACGATGGATTGAGCTTCTGAAAGATTATGATTGTACTATCGAGTACCATCCGGGAAAGGCCAATGTGGTTACAGATGCATTGAGCTGAAAGAGAGTAACTTCGGTGGATGAGGACCCGGTTTTGGTTGGTTTTATTTACTTGGTGGTAATACCGGCTGAGGTTATTTTCATGATGAGATGTATTGCTTGATGTTTTTCATGTCCAGGGAATGAAAGAGGATAATTTGGTCATTTTATATTTAATTATATTTTAATTAGGATACGGGCGTTTCACTTCAGGAGTTCAATGGTATTCTCACGATCCAACAAAGTGCGATCAACCACCTCATTATCAGAATCACCATAAAAATACGGAATATGCAAGGGGGTGCAATGCCATCAAGAGCTTGAAATGGGGTGCTTTGCAAGTTGGAATGGTAAGTGGTATTATACCACATTTCTGCTAGCAGCAACCATTTACACCATTCTGTAGGCTTACATCCAATGGAACAGAGCAGATATTGCTCAGAACAACAGTTGGCAAGTTCTCTTTGCCCATCAGTTTGGGGTGGTAAGCCGATGAATAATGTAAATCCACACCTTTGCGAGAAAGTTCACACTAGAATTTACTCAAGAAAATAGTATCTTTGTCAGAGACAATCATCGTGGGCATACCATGCAACTTAACCAAAGTATCCAAGAAGACTTGAGCAACATGTTGAGCAGAAAAAAGATGTAAGAGGGTAGGAAAATGTGCATATTTTGTAAGTCTGTCAACCACAACCATTATAACCTCTTTCCCATGAGACTTGGGTAAACTAGTGATAAAATCTATTGAGATGTGAGTGAATAAAGACGTGGGCAGAGGCAGGGGCTGCATCAGTCCTGGAGAAGCAACTCGGTCATACTTGTTTCACTGGCAAATAACACATTGTCTTACAAACTCACGGACTTTCCGCCTAATACCTCTCCAATATAAGAGTGCTTTAATGCACTTGACTGTAGGGGTAACCCCTGAATGGCCATAGAGCTTGAATGAAAAATCTCAATGAGTCGCAACTGTAACTCTACAAAATTCCCCACCACCAATTTCCCTTTACGCCTGAGTAAACCATCAATCCATGAGTACTTCCCTGCTACTTGCACACCAACTACGTCAATATCCTTAATCCTCTGATGATAGCATCATCTATCACAAAACTCTACTTAATATCAGCCAACAATGTAGAGTCTAGATAAACCACTAACATGGCATAAACCTCAGAACTGGGCATTCGCGACAAAGCATCTTCCACTACATTCTCATGGCCATTGTGATAGTGGATTTCATAATCCATGGCTAGTAGTTTAGCCAGCCAAGTAGTTTGGCTTACAATAGTTAAACGTTGCTCCAACAAGTACTTAATCCTACGGCGGTCCGTACGAATAATGAAGTGACGATCCAGTAGTTATTGCTGCCATTTCTCAATTGCAAAAAGAATTGCCAATAGCTCCTTTCCATACACTGTAAAGGCCTGATTATTTTCGGACAAAGTACGACTGACATATGTAATGGGGTGCTCGTGCAATAAAACTACATAAATACCATATCTAGAGGCATCAGTTTCAATCACAAAAGGAAGATTTAAATCTAAAAGAGTCAAAACAGGTGTGGAAACAAGAGCAGCCTTGGGGCTAATAAAGGTTGTCTTAGCAGATTCCGGCCAATTAAAAGCATCATTTTTAGTCAGGTCCTGAAGAGGCCTTGCGATGCTAGCATAATTTTGGATAAATTGTCTATAATAATTGGCAAAACCCACAAAGGCACCCAATTGCTTGAGGGAGGTAGGCTCTGGCCGTTCTGAACTGCAGCAATCTTCTTAGGATCAGTCTCCACCCCTTTTGCAAAAATATAATGCCCCAACTACTCCACTCTCCAAGCTGCAAACACATAAATATTCAATTTTAGAAACAAATATTGAGCACGCAACACGTCAAAAACTTGCTGGAGGTGAAGTAGATGTTCCTCCACAAACCGACTATAAACCAAGATGTCATCAAAAAATATCAAAACAAATTTCCGCAAGAATGGCTGAAATATCTTATTCGTTGATCTCTTGAAGGTAGTAAGGGCATTTGCCAAACCAAATGGCATCACCAAGAATTCCTAATGACCATCATGACTGCAAAATGCAGTTTTGTGAACATCTACAGCAGCCATCCGAATTTGGTGGTAACCAGACCAAAGATCAAGCGTAGAAAAAATGACTGCACCATGAAGCTCATCAATTACCGGAATTGGATAACGATCCTTGACCGTCTTGCCATTGAGTGCCTGATAATCAATACACATTCGCCACGATCCATCTTTCTTCTTGACCATGACAATCAGAGAAGCAAAAAGACTATAGCTAAGCTCAATAACGCCATTCGCAATCATAGAAGAGTGCTTATAAGGCTGGAGACTAATAGGGGAGGTACCTTCCAACAAGGGAATTCGATACTTATCATCCCGGCTTGGGGGTAATGACTTTGGCTCAACAAACAAATCCGTGTACTTGCCAAGTAACAACTGAATATTAGCAGCAGCCTCTTGAATTAAATCAAAATCAACAACTATGTTGGAATGGGTGAAAACATGATGCTGCAGTATAAATGAATCAACTGATCATCAGCATGCAACAACTTAGGTAACTATTTCGCTGAAAGTTCAGTAAGACAAGAGTCATGGATGCCATGAAGTACTATCACCTCATTATCGATTCGAAATGAAAGTTGCAGCTTGGAAAAATTCCAAGTAGTATCCCCCAAAGTTTCCAACCAATTAGTACCCAGAACCAGATCATAGCCACCAATACCAACCACATAAACATCAACTTGAAATGTCTTTCCCCCCATACATCAACTAAAATCCTTACACACAAAATAACAGGTCAAAGCAACACCAGGAATCTGCACCTTTTGTGGCTGAATTGGGGTTAACTCACAACCCAATTTAAGTGTAGCTGAAGCATCCAAATAGCTAGCAAAAGCTTCAGTATCCAACAAGACATACAAGACACTCTTACCCACCATAGCACGAACCTACAGATAGCGACCTACTGCCATGCCATACAAGGCAAAAATAGATAAGTCCTGCACAAAATGCCCAAGTTCTGCATCATCCGACCCTTTAACAAAATAAATAATTTCTTCACCTTCTAAAGCAAGAAGTGGGTCATCAAGGGTGGAATTGCCAAACCATTCGGCCAAAGCAGAAGAAAATTCGGGCCAAGTTAGTGTAATTGATACATCCCTGTTCCGCAGAAAACCTTGAAACTAACGCAAGGCAGCCGCTGTCAAATGATAAACCAATTTAACACGATCAACCTCTGACACCCTCTCCCACTAAAAGTAGTTCTGGCAACGAAAGAACCACGTAGCAATATCCTCACCATCAAAAGCTTGAAATATGGTAGAATGAGGATAAGACGATTGTGAAAGGTCAAAGTTCGCCCGAGACACCCAATTGCCCGGCACGCACCCTGAAACTGGAACATAATTTGCTGCAAAGGGACCCCGTCAATGCCGAAACTAAAACACCAGGCAAGGAAACAAAAAAAACACCAGACAGCACAGATGAAATGCTAGTAGTCACAAAGGGGACACTTGAGGGCAGGGTAGACGACACAGTAGCATCAGTGAACACCAGTCGTAAAGGAAACAACGATCGCGCTAGGTATTGCCCAAACTGCATGGAAGAACATGATCCCAAAAGAGAAGAAGAGTCAAAAGGGAGCGATGTACCTGAACTAAAACCAGAGACTGGTAATGGTAGAGGAACACCAAAAACGACAGCTGGAAATTGTTACTGAAAACCAGAACTATCCAGGCAAGATATCGAGGAAGAAGGAACTGCGATCGAAAACACTGCAGCAACCAAGTGAGGCGCAACAGAAACACTAACCGGTGAAGTGGAATGTCGAGGAGCAAGTAGGTGCTCCAACTTTGATGAGAGGGAAGAGAATTGTTCTTGCACATTCTGCTCCATCAAAAAAGATAGAGCGATGAAGCAATTCTGGAGGTTTTCTTTGCCAAAAGCAATCTGCGACGAGTGAGAGGGTAAGGCTTCCACGAAAAACTTCCTGACGTCAGCATTCACCATCCGAAACCACAAAAAATGACGTGAGTTGAACCACAGATGGTTCCAATTGATACGGATAACCATGTCTTGTAACTGAATTGTAACAAAATAAGAAGGAAAAGAAAGAATCCTGGACTCAACAAGAGCCACCAAGCCAAATTGGATTTCTCGACTGATCAAAGATGCTTGCAATCAGTTGGTGTGGCACTATTTATACTGTTATATACTAACCCAAGACTACAAGTCATCTACAAAGGCCATGATACGACACGAACACATTATACAAACGGGATTGTATCACAAATCTATGGTGAAGTTGGCTAAAAAAATAGGACCAAATATAGAATGAGCTGATACGACACTGTTTATATAGTCCGTGTAGTGTCGTATTAGTGTCATAGGAGTGTTGTATGACTCATCATCGAATGGTTATAGGCAGTATATAAGCTTTATTGAGAAAGATTGTAATCAGATTTGAATTGAATGGACTATTGTTTTGCCTTTTGCCTTTTGGCTTGAGATTTTCCTTTCTTTTCTTGGTATTTACCATTCTTTAACCAGCTCTATTACGAAACCAACGTAACAATTGGCTCCGTCTGTGGCTTTTTCGATCACCGTCGTTGGCCATAGAACACCGATACAAGCATCTCTGGTGGTTGTCTCCTCTTCCGGTAATTCAGCCTTCACCATCGTGATTTTTGATGTGTGAATATTTTACACATCATTTTGGGTTTGTTTTATTATTTTTGTCTTTGTTTTAGTATTAATTTATTTTATTCTAGATTTTATTTTATTTTATTTTGATAAATTTCTCATTCTAGTGTGCGAGGCCCTTTTTGCAGGAAAATATGAATTTTTGGCCATTTTGAAGTAAAGCTAGTGAGATATGGACTCGTTTGGAAGTTGTGAGGGAATGAGGGATGCATGTGATTTTTGCTGGCCAAGTCAAAAGCGGTTGGTCCTACATCCATGATATCTTGTTTGAAATTGATTTGAAAATGTCAAATCTTGGATCAATATCAAGACGAAATCACCTTCCTGATGCAAAGTTTTGCTTGAAATTTGAACATGGCAACGTGGCCCCTCCTCCACCAATTTGAAGAAAATGATATTGCCAAATCCCTTGATGTGTGCCTAGCCTAGCGTTTATTTTTGCTGGCATGCATTCTTGGCCACGAGTATTCCCCTCCCACTACTATATATAGTCTCGCAAGAAGACAAGAGACGGGACACTTCCAGTTGGTGATAGAGCCCTGCAGCTCGTCAAATCACGCATTAGGCTAGGAATTTTATTGTTCTTTCTTTATTTCCTTGTAAGCAAACACTTTACTTAGTTTTCTAGATTAGATTACAGTTGGCAATTATTCTTGGAAGGCTTCATCACTTGTTTCAAGGTTGGTAATTTATTTTGTAATTAATTTCCCTCTTGAATATAAATGATGAATTATTTTCATGTGATGGTTTCTTCTTCAATCATGTCTAGCTAATTTTCTTAATCTAGGATTAGGGGATGATCTTGTCATTATTTTCATGCAAACCTAATTAAAATATTATTTCCTTAAATTAATTCTTCTTTGATCTGGTCTTTGATGCCCAATTAAGTTAGTTGCCTGATCAACAATTAGCTTAAATCCATAATAGGAGACTGTTAAGTGACAGCGTCAGTTTCTTATAGAAAACCTTAGACCGGGCTTTAGGAACCGACCTCGGGAGGGGCGTACTTTCTATTGGACACTTAAAGGTAAGAACTTAAAGCTCTTAATTTATTTCAACACTGGCAGAATGGATAGTGGAGATAAGTTAGGAAGGGGTTTTACGGCTTACAGAAGTAGGCTATTGATCTAGTTAAGTTTACCGGTTCTTTCAAAGAAGAATATTTTTAGGATTTAATATCAGATCTACACAGGCAGGTCATGTAGTGACAGAATAAGGCTTGGTTGTGTTGCACTAAATTGCATGGAAATTGTGGCAAGGGATTCCCCGAACTCCTAGGTGATTTCTCATCATTGTCATCTCATTTATTGTTCTTGTTCTTTTCTTTTCCAAGTTTATTACACCATTCAATCGACTCCTCTTTGAGGCTTTATTTTCTAGATAATCTTATATCACATTGTTAATAGTACTTAGCAAAGATCCCTGTGAGACGACCTTGGTACTACAACACCCTGTATACTTGTAGGAGGCTATCAAGTTTTTGGCGCCGTTGCCGGGGATCGGCGTTAATATTATTTGACTTTGTGAATTGGTTAATCTAGATCTTTCTTTTTCTTTTTCACCCGTTTTGTTTAGTGTGTTTCCTCTTCAGATCGCCTTGGTGCATGAATCTTAGAAGCTCAGAAGTACCACCAGGAAAGCTAGATCCCGAGGTTGAGAGAAATTTTTGGGCCAAACTCCGTATAATTCGGCTCGATAAGGAGTCAAAGGATGGCACCTCAACCGAAGGAGAAATGGCTGAACATATCGAAGAAGTCCGGTTCGGACCTCGAGCTAGACCGGTCCGAGACTTCTCAATCCCAGATGCAACTCTTGCACAGTCTAGTGTGGTCCGCCCAACTGTGCAAGCAAACAATTTTGAGCTAAAGCCGGCCCTTATCAAGATGGTCCAGCAAGATCCTTTCGGGGGCTCCCCTGTTGAAGATCCAAATCAACACTTGCAAGATTTCTTGGAAATCTGTGACACGATCAAGGTGAATGGAGCCTCGGAAGATGCTATTAAGCTGCGCCTCTTTCCTTTCTCACTCAAGGATAAGGCAAAGGCATGGTTGACGACACAAGCTCCTGGGACATTTAATACATGGACGGCTCTATCCCAGGCTTTTCTGAAGAAATTTTTCCCGCCCAGCAAGGCCATGATATTTCGGAACAACATAATGGAGTTCAAACAAAAGGCCAATGAATCGTTTTACGATGCATGGGAAAGATTTAAAGATGCACTAAGAAGATGCCCACAACATGGCCTTCCAGATTGGCTGATTGTGGAAAAATTCTATGCTGGCCTAAACGAGACCCTCCGTGCACATGTTGATGCAGCAGCCGGTGGAGTAGCTTTAGCTAAAGATGCTGAGGATGTGTACGAACTATTCGAGCACGTCGCCAGCAACAAATTTAATTGGTCTGCCGAGATACCTGGCGGAAAAACTGCCGACGTTCTTGAACTTGATGCTATAAGCCTGATGAACGCTAAGTTGGATGCCATCTTGAAGTTGAACGGGAAAAGACAGTCCCATTCTTGTGCTAGATGTGAAGGAAGCTATCAAGAGTGCCCAGTAGAAGGCGGCTATGAGCAAGCATGCTAGGAGCAAGTCAGTTACATCAACCAGAGGGTCCAAAAAGACCCTTACTCTAACACCTACAACCCAGGTTGGAGGGAGCACCCTAACTTCTCCTGGAAATCTCAACAGCCCGCTCAAAATCAAACTGGAAGGGGTCCTCCTGGATTTCCTAAAAAACAACTTGCACAGGCGTACCAACAGGTGTATCAGCAGGCTCCTAAAGATGACTTGCAGTCACTACTCAAGTCATTTATGGAAGAACAACGACAGGTCGTGAAGGGGCTTTCTGACAAAATCAACAATCTTGAATGTCAGATTGCTCAAGCTAGTCCCAATCAGGGAATTCCTAGTAGACTACCGGGCAAACCTGAAGTCAATCCGAATGCTCAATGCAATGCGATCACTCTTAGGAGTGGAACTCAATATCCGGAACAACAACCATCCCCAGACCCGGTAGTAGAGGAAGAGCATGGCCAGGCCATGCAGGAAGATGAGCCTGTAGAGCATGAGTAGGTTGTGTCAGCCGACAAAGGGAAGGCAAAGCAAGACGAAGTAAAAGCGTATGTTCCACCAATTCCATTCCCTCAGCGGCTGAATCCGTTGGTTCATGACAAGAAGTTTGGACGTTTCTTGGACATAATGAAAAAGCTCTACATCAACATTCCTTTCATCGAAGCTGTGTCCCAAATGCCTACATATGCAAAATTCTTAAAGGACATCTTGTCCAATAAGAATAAATTGATTGAGTATGGGACAGTGGCCTTGACGGGAGAATGTAGTGCAATCATTCAAAACAAGCTTCCAGATCCTGAAACATTCACAATCCCCTGTGACATAGGACGAGTGCGCATTGAAAGAGAACTTTGCGATCTTGGCGCAAGTGTTAGCGTGATCCCTCTATCGATCAGCAAGCAACTCAACCTTGGGGATCTAAAACCTACTGCTATGTCCCTCCACCTAGCAGATAGGACCGTCAAATATCCAGTTGGAATTTTGGAGGACGTCCCTATCAAGATTGGGAATTTCTTCGTCCCAGTTGATTTTGTGGTTCTCGATATGGAAGCAGACAACCATGTGCCGATCATCCTCGGACGACCATTTTTGGCAACTGCTGGTGCCATTATCGACGTCAAAGGTGGGAAGCTCTCGCTACAGGTCGGGTCTGAAAAGATATGCTTCGCTGTGGATGAAGTGATCCGGAAAAGCGTAGCAGACAACTCATGCTACCGCCTTGATATTGTTGAGATAGCAATCGAAGAAGAGAATCCACGGACAGACTATGCAGATCCTCTATTGGCATGCCTTGCCCATAGTAGGGGTATTCAGGATCCAGATCCTGAAATAGCAGAGTATGCACGCCAATTAGAGATTTTATCTCTGGCATCTGACGAAGAAAATAAGAAATTTGAAGAGTTGAACACAATGCCAGACGACTCAATCGAAGAAGATGCTCCAAGACTCGAGCTTAAGCCTCTACCTCCCAAGCTTCAGTATGCATTCCTGGGGCCAAAATCCACATACCCAGTGATCATAAGCGCGAGTTTGACAGAGAAAGAAGAGGGAAAGCTGTTGAAAGAACTTAAGGCACACAGAAGAGCAATCAGGTATTCTATCGTTGACCTTACCGGGATAAGTCCCTCATTTTGCACCCATAGAATACTCTTGGAAGACGGCTATAAGCCTGTAATTGAGCGTCAGAGACGACTAAATGAGAGCATGAAAGAAGTCGTCAAAAAGGAGATTTTGAAGCTTCTCGACGTCGGGATAATTTATCCCATCTCAGACAGTGAATGGGTTTCACCTGTTCACGTCGTGCCTAAGAAAGGAGGAATGACTGTCGTCACCAATGAGAACAATGAGCTCATCCCCACAAGAACAGTCACTGGGTGGCGTATGTGCATCGACTACAGAAAACTGAATAGTGTCACCCGGAAGGATCACTTCCTGCTCCCATTCATCGATCAGATGCTCGAGAGACTGGCAAAGCACTCCTACTTCTGTTACCTGGACGGATATTCTGGCTTCTTCCAGATCCCGATCCATCCAAGTGATCAAGAAAAGACAACATTCATATGCCCATATGGAACGTTTGCCTACCGTCGGATGTCGTTTGGATTATGCAATGCTCCAGCGACATTCCAACGATGTATGATGGCAATCTTCTCTGATATGATCGAGGAAATCATGGAAGTGTTCATGAACGATTTCTCGGTCTACGGGAAGAACTTTGATGAATGTCTCGCCAATCTATCTCGAGTGCTGCAATGATGTGAAGAGGCCAACTTAGTACTAAACTGGGAAAAGTGCCACTTCATGGTCCGAGAAGGGATAGTCTTGGGCCATACAGTTTCCGAACGGGGAATAGAAGTTGACCATGCAAAAATCGAGGTGATAGAAAAGTTGCCCTCACCAACCAATGTTCGAGGGATTCGAAGTTTCCTGGGTCATGCTGGATTTTATCGAAGGTTCATCGAAGACTTTTCGAAGGTTACTAAGCCTTTAACCAACCTGCTCAATAAAGACGTGCCCTTCGAATTTGACCAAGCATGCCTGGAAGCCTTCGAGAAGATCAAGAAGGCGCTAATCTCTGCTCCAATCATGCAACCTCCCGATTGGAGTCTTCCTTTCGAGATTATGTGCGATGCTAGTGATCATGCAGTGGGAGCAGTCTTGGGCCAGAGGAAAGATAATAAATTGCATGCAATTTATTACACGAGCAAGACACTTGACGATGCACAGGTCAACTATGCAACAACAGAGAAGGAGATGTTAGCAGTCGTGTTCGCTATCGAGAAATTCCGCTCATACCTTCTCGGTTCCAAAGTTATAGTCCACACGGACCACTCTGCTCTCAAATACATGATGCAGAAAAAAGATGCTAAACCCCGACTAATACGGTGGGTACTCTTGCTCCAAGAATTTGATCTCGAGATCAGAGATAAAAAGGGAACCGAGAATACTGTTGCAGACCACCTCTCGAGATTGGCTCAGGAACGCATCTCCGACGAAGATGAGCTTCCAATTGATGATACTTTTCCAGAAGAACAGTTGGCAGCATTAATGGCAGAAACCAAAAGCAACCTCGCCACTCCCTGGTATGCCGACTTTGTAAATTTCCTTGCCAGCAATATCTTGCCTCCGAATCTGTCCTATCAGCAGAAAAAGAAATTCCTCTCTGAAGTCAGGAATTATTTCTGGGATGACCCATTCCTTTTCAAAAGATGTGGCGATGGAGTGATTCGACGTTGCATACTAGAAGACGAGATTGACAATCTACTTCTCAACTGCCATGCTTCACTTTATGGTGGCCATATGAGCGCGTGGAAGACGGCAACGAAAGCCCTGCAAAGTGGATTTTTTCTGGCTGAATATGTTCAAGGATGCCAAGAAATTCACACGGTCGTGTGATCGTTGCCAGCGCACAGGCAATATCTCCCAACGCCATAAGATGCCACAACAAGGCATTCTGGAGGTTGAACCTTTCGACGTATGGGGAATAGACTTTATGGGACCATTCCCATCTTCCCGATCCAACTGCTACATCTTGGTGGCAGTGGATTATGTTACAAAATGGGTGGAGGCCATTGCATCACCCACCAATGATGCCCGGGTCGTCGTCAAATTCCTTAGAAAGATCTTTTCTCGATTTGGTACACCCAGGGCATTGATAAGCGATGGCGGCACCCATTTTTGCAACAAACAGTTGGAGGATGTACTTCGCAAATATGGAGTCACCCACAAGATTGCTACTCCATACCATCCTCAGACGAGCGGGCAGGTGGAAGTTTCCAATAGGGCAATCAAGCAGATCCTGGAAAAGACGGTGAACTCCTCAAGAAAAGATTGGGCTATTAAGCTCGATGATGCCCTATGGGCCTACCGGACTGCTTGTAAGACCCCTATTGGCACGACACCCTACCGGCTCGTGTACGGGAAGTCTTGTCACCTTCCGTTCGAGCTCCAGCATAAAGCCTACTGGGCAGTCAAAGTTTTGAACTTTGACCCCAAGGCAACAGGACAGCACCGCTTGTTGCAGCTCAACGAGCTCGAAGAAATCTGTTTGGATGCCTACGAAAACGCCAAGATCTACAAAGAGAGGACCAAACGGTGGCAGGACAAACGGATCATCAAAAGAGAATTCAAAGCTGGGGACTATGTTCTACTATTCAACTCCCGACTCAAGCTCTTCCCAGGAAAGCTTCGATCTCGATGGTCGGGTCCTTTTGAGGTTGTCAAAGTCCACCAGTCTGGAGCTGTTGTGATTCGAAACAAGGACGATGGTACTTTTACCGTGAACGGTCAACGTCTGAAATTCTACCTCCCTGAAGAGCCAATCGGACAAGAGGTGGTGTTACCATTTGCCGATGCACCCTCTGCATAAGAGGCATTGAGTCCAGCTACAAGACGTTAAAGAAGCGCTTCGTGGAAGGCAGCCCACGGATCTTTTTGAAGATCGGACAATAAAGAAGTTTGGGGATAGCTCCCTCAAATCACCACAATAAAGAGGAGACTAACAAAAATTAAGGCAGCGACATTAAATGCAGCCATCAGAGGCAAATAAACCAGTATATTATATATTATATATATACTAGTTTATTTTCAGGGCAAGCCAATTCTACATTCAAGATACCAGATCAGTGGGGGCCTACCAAAAGCACACAAAGAATACTTATACGCACATGCAAAAAGCTCATTACTTTTCATGTGTGTATTTTATTCTATTTCTTTGGCTTGTAGGAAGTCAGATTGGCACATCCAGTAGGGCATGATAAGTCACAAAATAGTGGAAATAAATAAGCTCACTACACTCCTTATCAAATATTATTTTATTTCCTCTCCAACACTTTGCCCGAGCTGACAGCGACACTATGGCGTGAAGAGAAGACTTAAAAAAAAGAGAAGGGAGAGGTGATACAAAAAGCAGATAATTCCTAAACTATCCAGTCAATTATCCTTTCAAACTCCCTCTTCTATCCGTTTAACACACTCAAAACCCATCTCCATCCCTATCTTTTCTCTAACCCCCATCTTTAAACCTTTTTGAGTCTATGCTAATCTAAATTAGCTAGACACACACCTATTGTCACACATACCCATTAAAACCCCATTAACTCACTGTCGCCATCATGACCATCTCTTCTCTCTTCTCTTCATTTTTCTCTCCTATGAGGACCAAAGCCGAAGCAGCCTACCGTGGCTGAGGCCTTGATAACCTACACCCATGGTCGTCTGCCCGTGCTGCTTCCATTCCACCATCGACGACTCGCCGCCCTGCCGCCTCCTCCAGCAAGTCTCGCCGGAGCACCTCGCCTGCTCTGTTTCCCTCGCAGCCTCCACCATCTCCTCCGGGCGCCGCCATGAGGCCAGCTCCCCTCGCCGCCCTCACCACACGGGCCACCTGAAGGTTCCCTCGGCAACAACTGCTGTCGTCGCTTCACGCCAATCGGGCATCTCCAGCGTCATCACGCCCCTGCAGCGGAACCCGAGGCGCGCTCCGAAGCCCGCAGCCCACCCCCTTGCCGGTCCTCTTCTCGGCCTCGCTCATCAAGATCCACACCCCCGGCCCCCACTTCCGCACCTGTCAGCACCAGGACTCGTGCCCGGAAGTTCCCGGCGTCGACCAAGTGGAGCTCCATCTCTCCGACCCAGGAACCCGACATCGTGGAGCTCGATGAGGAGGTCGAGTATGCACCTCACCGACGCCGTGACAATCCCGTCCGGCAGCCGCAGACCAAGCCGCAGCAGTCCACCCGGGCTTCTACTCGAGGCCCTACGCAGCGCAACCGTGCTCGGGCCAATGCACGGGCTCGGAATGCACCACAACCAACAGGGGCCCTTGTCTCGCACAAGCGCCCTGCAGAAGACCCGAGTCCCCCACCAGCATGGAAGAAGGCCAGAACCTCCCCTGCACAGCAAAGTAAGTCACCAAACCCTCTAGTTCCTGCTTTTCATCCTAATCTGCCCAATGCGACTCTTAGAGACAGTTATCGTAAATTGATCAAACGTCCAATTAGGCAAACTAGGTATCTTGATGATGATGTTGTGACTCATATGCGCAATAGGGAGGAGTTGAATGTGTTTCTTTCTAATGTTGGTTTGGTCCAGTTTGCTTCATTGCGATTCCCTACCTACATAGAGCTCACCTACGAATTTTTCTGCACATATTATTATTCTTTGGATGAGTTTGTTGCTAATGATTTTGGTGACATTCAATTCCGACTTCTAGACCGTGATTTTTCCTTGACCTTGTCTGAGTTTAATTCCATATTTGGGTTTAATAATCATTGACATAGGTACATACCTCCTGATTTTAATGACCAGTTAGTTTGGGAAGAATTGGCTGATGCTACACCTTTTAAAAACAATGTTTCCAAAGCCACACGCCTGAAGAACCCAACTCTCCGTTATATTCATCGTGTCTTGTCTAACTCTCTCTTTAGCCGAGAATTTTCTGAGGGTGTTCTTAATCGTGAGGAGTTGTTCTTCCTTCATTGTATGGTTCATGGGGTTGCTATTAATGCTGGATGTTCTTGTTATATTGGTTCCACAAAACTGCCCATGTTTTCACTAAGAAAGTCGGAGGGGGAGGTTTAGTGTTTGCCATTGCGCATCATTTTGGCCTAGACTTGTCTAGGTACACTGTCCACCCGAAACCAACCAATATAGGTTTGGACACCTTTTATCGCATGGGCTTGCCTAGGATGAATGGAGGGGATGGTGTGCATGCTTTTTCTGTGCAGGATGATGATGATGCTGCTGCCCCTGGAGGTTGTTCACACGAGCTGCCCATTTCTGAGCGAGCTTTGGAAGGCTTGGAGGCCTTGCCGGATTTGTACGCCGATTTCCAACGCTTGGCCGGCCGCCAAGCACAGGCTGATGAGAGGCAATCCGCCTTTCAGTTTGAATTCCAGCAGTTCCAGGAGAAGTTGTGGGAGGGGATGCAACTTTTCATCCCATGTATGCGCGCGATCAGGAGTGACTTGGACTACTTGATGCGGCATCATGGGCGTTGATTTGGTTTTGTTGGTTCTTCCTATTATTTTGTTCTTTCATTTCTTTATTTTCCAGTTAATAAACTCATGCTGCAGCTTTCTATATTTTGTGTCTCATTGTGCTATTTTCTGTTAGAACTCATGCCTCCTTGTTTCATTTCAGGGTTTTGATAATGACAAACCTTGGCTCAATTGATGACATCCTTGAAGCAAAAAGAAATCAAGCAAAGATCAAGAGCTCAAACAATGTGATCAATTTGAAGCTACAAGCAAGAAGAGAAAGATGAATTAGGAACTCAAAATGTACAAGGGCAATGTCAAGCAAAAAGAAGTGAAGTCAAGAACAACTTGCTCAAGAATTGAAGTCAAGAGTTAAAGTGCAACAAGAGCAAGAGAAGTTAGGACCCCTTTGTACATGGTAAAACACTCAACTTCTCTTAGGCATTGGCTCAAAATAAAATAAGTTTTACTCATGCATTTCATAGCATCATTTCAATCACAAAATGTGTTTTCAAATAATGAACATCGATGTAGTAAGTTTAGACATCGATGTTGCTGCCTTAAAACTTCTTCCAAAACGGGCAGTAAGGTCTGAACATCGATGTTGGCATCCCAAACATCGATGTTCTCATGACCGTTGCACTTAAAAATGGTCTGCCC
>JAKUCV010003743.1:0-30226 GCA_028386065.3 Turnera subulata
TCCGTTGATAGTGGCGGCTAGTGGAGGAGCAACGGAAAAAGAAAAGTAAAGAAGAAAAAGATGAAGTGAAGGAGAAAGAAGAAGGAAATAAAAGAGAAGGGGAAGACGCGCCTGTGCTGGATTAACCTGGCCAGCCAGACGACGTGTCGTCTGGTCTGGCTGGGTCAACCAGCCAGGTTGACTTTCTTTTTTTTTTTTTAAACCTACAAAACGACGTAGTTTCGATCGAAGATTCAACAAGACCCGTGCTTCACCCCGAAACACGTTCCGATATCAACGAAACCCGAACTACGAACAATACCGACTTAGAATGGACATTCTCATGGCATAATAATTTATTTCCTCAACTAAAACTCGAAAATACCTCAAGGGTAAAATCGGAATAAATTTCCGAAAATTCCGAAAATCAAATTATAAAATCCCGGGGCGTTACATGTTTACTGTGTACGGTAAATACGGGTCGGGGCGTTTCACTTGGGCAGTCCACGTCATCAGTGGGAGCTGCCCGAAAAATAAGAGTACAGACCCATAAAAGAGACAAGAAATAGTACAGACCCCCAAACGATACTTTTGAAATAGTACGGACCCTATAACTTCTCGTTCGGAACTAATAACTCATTAAGGTCATTTTCTTGTTCTCGGTCGTTTTGCCTAGGGGTTAGTACATCAGTTTTCTGCTATTTTTTCAAATTTCGAGATAAGAGTGGAGACTGATACTATCCTTTATACGATGTAAATATAAGAACGAGGAAAAAATTTTGAACCAAAACGAGTTCCGGGACGAGAAGTTATGGCCATTTTCGAATTTACGGTAAATTTTTCAAATTTCGAGCTAAGTGTGGAGACTGATACTATCCATTAGACCATGTTAAAATAAGAATCAAGAAAAAAATTTGAACCAAAACGAGTTCCGAACAAGAAGTTATGGCCATTTTCAACTTTACGGTAGTTTCCCTAGGGGCTGTACACAAGTTTTTTTCCGAGTAAATCGCATATATAGGGTCCGTACTATTTCAAAAGTATCGTTTTGGGGGTCTACACTATTTCTTGTTCCTTTTACGGGTCTGTACTCTTATTTTTCGTTCCTTTTAGGGGTCTCGGGCAGCCCCGCTGATGACGTGGACTGCCCGAAACTTCTAAAAGGGACAAAAAATAAGAGTATAGACCCATAAAAGAAACAAAAAATAATACAGACCACAAACGATACTTTTTAAAATAGTACGGACTCTATCTATATAATTTACTCATGCATTTGTTACTTGAAAGTTGAAACCATGAACCGTCAATGACCGCCTAACTATTTTGCTATGCTTAATGCAGCCAGCCTGCATAATATGTGTTCCTCATTTGTTAGAATTTAAGCACCCACTGAGGGGGTTCTCCCTCTATTATCATTCGCCAGTTGCGTGGGTATTAGGAGCAACAAATAGATCAAGGTTATACATTAATTATTTAATTAATTAATCCTCCATATACGTTGTCTTTAGGGTTTTGTTATATTGATAATTGTGGGATGTACTTCTTGTATGAGGGTAGAATAATTTGTACCTACATCCGTTGGTTTTTTTTGACCTGTAATTGGTACAGGTTGAGTATTATTTGTTATTATACTTCTGGGAACGGAACAGATGCTGTCAAAATCTAATTATTGATTTTAAGATTTTGAGGATATTTAAGAAAGGAGTAGGGGAGGTAACAACTAACAACAGACCGACAGTTTCAATATGATTTTCCGATTTGACAAAAAATAAAAATGAAAAAGCACTGTATCCGTATTAGTAAAACGTTGCAAGTACCTTCTTCCCTCAGTTTTTCCTTACGACGTACCTAATATAATAGTTGTTTTCACTGTTCTACAGAGTGAAATGGAAGGCCCGAAATCTGTTTTGTAGAACCTTTTCTCTCACCATGCTCCCTGCGAACGCACACTTTACAGTGTCAGATACGTGCACAGCAAATAACAACTCATTCTCTCTCTCTCTCTCTCTCTCTCTCTCTCTTTGTGGGCCCACCCCCATAACCAATAAAAACCGCTCCCACCACCACCACCAGCAGCAGCAGCCCCCCTAGTTCACTCCCCGTTCCCTCTCCACACAAAACGACCATAACCGCCATTCCTCTCTCTCACTCTGCATTTCTCACTCAAAATTACCATACTGACACTACATAAGCTATCCTAAAGCACCACTTCTTTCTTTCTCCTCACATAACCGACACACACAAAATTGCCAATCTCTCTCTCTCTCTTCACAATTCAAATTTTGCTAAAAAGTTTTTGAAAATGCAGCTGAAATCGACGAAGCAGACCACCAGATTCGAGGAGCACGCGATGGAGCGAGAGCTGCTGAGTAACTTCGTCGCTAAGAAGAAGCAGCGAACCAACTGTCCCCGCCGTGTCCGCTCTCGGATCTCACCGATTCTCCGCTCCACCTCCTTCGACACCTCCGGCCTCGACGTTGAGGTTTCCTGCGATTCTTCCAGCCGAGTCACCGCCGAGTCATGCATGAAGAAGAGAAAACTCGCCGATGTAGAAGAAGAGCCGTTCCGGAGGATCACTCGATCTTACTCCAGGCAGAAAGAGAAGGAGAAGGAGACAATTAGTAGAGGAAATGAAGTAGCGGAAGTGAGCGAAACGTCTTGTGTGGAGTCAAATTCTGGAGTTGACTGTGTTGTCTCAAGCAACGGAAAAGAGAAGAGAAGCTTAAAGCTGAAGGAAACCACTACGATCATCGAAGCCGACGACTCTGCATCGGTTTCCAAATCACAAGCCTGTCCCGCCGGTAACTTGATTAATGACATCTCGTGCGAGATTCTCGACAACGACGCCGTTTCTTTTGTGTCCGGTGTGGTGGAATCCTGCAGCAGGAGCAGAGCCGAAACAGAGCTCTCCGATGTCTCCGCAAAGCAGCAGCCAAACACGTTGTTGCATGGCTTGGAGCCTGGAGATCTCGCTTGCACGGAGTCGTTTGCCTACGGCGACGCCGCCGTTTCGGATTACTCCTCTAGCTTGTCAGACTTTTTGGAGGGCGAGACATCGTCAGGGGAGCTGGATTATTTCTCGGATTTTTCGCCGTCGTCGTTTCTCTTAGAAGACGACTCTGGTAGCCAGTTCACCGGCGACGACGAATCCTCCCCTGCTTCCCGCACTTACTCTCTCTTGCTCGGCTACAGGAAGCAATTCTCTCGATCCACCACCACTCCAACCAAAACGGCGTTGCTTTTAAACCTCGAAACCTCCTCTGTAAGCTTTCCGATTTTGCATTTTGTTTATTTAAAAGAAGGAATATATATATTTTAATCGCGAGAATTAATAGCTAGAAGTTGGTGTTTAGTTTGCGAGGTTTGAAGATGAGGAAGAGCAGGAGAGCTACGAGAGGTTGCTGCAAAGGGAAAGGAGGCAGGTCTTCCTACATGACTACACCGAGTTTTACGCTTCCACCACGGACAGCGGCGATCTCATCCGCAAACAGCGCTCCCAAATGGTCCACTGGATCGTTGAGGTCAGTCGCCACGTGTCCCCTTCACGCTGTAACTAAATTCAAATTAATCGCCGTAGTTAGCTAGAAAAAAATTGGAAACGCTTAGGCAATTACTCGGATGCGGCGATTTGGAGGAAACTATAATATCTGTTTTTTGTCTAGTTAGCGCGAGTTGATTCAGTTGCAAAAGCCAGTACTATTTTTCCATTCCCGATGGTTTCTCATTGTTAGTTAATTTATTATAGGATTTTGTTTTGCACATCATTGATAGAGTGAAATATTCGAATTTTGCACACTGGAATTCAAATTGATTTTTCTTGTGTTTTGAAATTAAACTGAAACCGATTGAATCATGGACCATTCGCCAATCGCATCGTCTTTTATCTTAGTTCCAGTCTTCCAGATAGATGTATTCTGAAGCTTTGTCATCAGTGGCATAACGTTGTGCATTTCTTTTCACCGATGCTTGGCAGGTAAACAGCATTGTTAGTGGTTGAAAAATAAAAGCACCTAGCAGAGGATACTAGTAGTACTTTATATATGAGAACTATATGTTCTGGCTGTGGGTTAATTCGCAATTTGTTTTATTATTTTAAGCGTTTGTTGAATGGTATTTCTTATCAATGCTTGAACCTAATGAGCAGCAATCAACCGCAAAAGAGTTGCAGCTGGAAACAATGTTTCTGGGAGTAAGCCTTCTGGACAGGTTCCTAAGCAAAGGGTTCTTCAATACCAAAAGGAATCTCCAAATTGTTGGGATTGCGTGCCTTACATTGGCTACCAGAATTGAAGAAAATCAACCCTACAACAGGCAATTGTTCTAACTCCAGTTTTTTGCTCTTTTTTTTTTCATTTTCTCATTGGGCTACTTTTAAGGAAAAGATAAAGAAAGCAACCCCATCTCAGGTGCAAAAACAATGTTTCACGTTCGTGTCTTTCATAGCCAAGTAATAATCACTGTGACTTGTTATCAATGTGAATATAAATTATTCCTCTAAAAAAAATTGTAACTGTCAATTTCTTGCCAAAGAAATGACGATATCGCTTCTGTGTTTGAGTTGGCTATGATCCTGGTATATCGTAGCCAATGACCAAATTCTGTTATTTTGTTTCAGCGTCAGGCAAAGGAATTTCTATGTAGGGAGTACCGAGTACAGCAGACATGAAGTGGTGGCCATGGAATGGCTTGTCCAGGAGGTCCTTAATTTCCAGTGCTTGTTGCCCACCATACATAACTTCATGTGGTAAACTCTCTACTCCGCACATAGAACATATAACTGAAGTAGTTAAGTTAACTGCACATACGGTTACTGGATTGGGGAACAATGAGAGTACTTTTTTGGCTGTGCACTCATATCGGGTGCTTCATAATAAAATGCTACAGGTTTTACTTGAAAGCTGCTAGAGCTGATGCAGTAATGGAGAAGAAGGCTAGAAACCTGGCGCTGCTGATATTGTCGGACCATGAGCAGCTTGGCTACTGGCCATCAACTGTTGCGGCTGGGCTTGTCATTCTGGCTTCTCTAGAAAGCAACCAAATGGAATCTTATCAACGAGTCATTCAGGTGTGACTACGAATAGTGTGACACTTTCATTATTCTATTCACCTCAATTCTGCCGATTTAAACTTTCTTTATTTTTTTGTTGTTGAAATTCAAACAGTCTTTATGTCTAAAGCGCAATTGTTGCTTTGCGTATCATCCTCCTTAACCACTTTATGGTCATACTAATAGAATGAAATTGATGCACTGCCTGAATACACATCTTGTTCGAAACGAGCAGAATTTAAAAGTTAAGGAATATGCTTTTCATATTCTAATTAGTTGATGTATTAATTTTACAGGTCCATCTCAGAACACAAGAAGATGACCTACGTGAATGTGTCAAGGTATGAACTAACGAAATATGTTTTGAATGGCATCATCCAACAAACTTTTAAGTTGTTTTCTAAAAGTTTGGAGATTCTTTATCGTTGTGATCCGCGTACAATATTTCGTGGTTCTAAATCTTTTGTTGGGTTCTAATTATCAAAATGGCATTAACAGAGCCTGGAGTGGTTACTACAGTATATGAGCTAGAACGGATAGCAGCAAAGGATCATACCGTCATCTTTTGTACAGTGAACTCCTTGTCTTACACATCAGAAAGCGCATTCTTTAGGTGAAGCCCCTCATTTCTAGAACCTTACAAATACTAGGTAGTTGACAGAAATCTTATTCTTCGCCAGCTCAATGGAAGGTAACTGTAATGTAGGAGTTTGGCGCATTTAAATTTAGACCTGTAACTTCTTTTTCCCTATGACTCAATTATGAATGTGGCGGTAACTAGTTCTAGTCAAAGATTGATATTATACACGCAATGGCAGAATTGTAAAGAAAGTTGTTTCTTGTTTTTATGTATGTTTCCGTGATGCCTATTGTTCAAAGTTCTATCTTTTGATACATGAATGACAAGCTTTGATAACATCATAGATGGATGATATCAGAATAAACTGTGCTAGAATCGTCTTTGTCTGATGTGGCAAATTCATATTCCTGATATAGATTACGAATCGATGAACACTTGGGGTCAATGAAGTGTGCCTTTGCCAAATTTTTATTGGGCGCACCGGACCATATGCATTTGAATGTTGAGAAGCTGCTGCATCATGATAATTCTTTGTGCTTTTTTCATGATTGAGCCTCTAAACAGTAAACTATTTTTCCTGCGAGCAAATATTTTTTTGGAAGGCTTTCAAGGTTCTTAAAAGAAATAAATGCTGATAGATTTCAGGGACAGTATCATACAAAAAAAGTGAGTTCCAATAAGAAATACCAAAATATATCAATCATATCTTGCCAAAGCTAGCCTTCGGTGAACTAACAGGCAATATTGGAGACTGTCCTCTTGCTGGAGATTCAACACGTTGGGTATTGGCCAAGTTGTCAACTGTCACTGGCATTTCTCGTGGAGGAGTTCCCTGGTTTTCGAATTGGGCCTTTTCAACCTTCACTTTGGTCATTGTAGTGACATCCCCAGCTGCCTTTGCTACCGCATTGAATGCTCCTGAAACCCATGAAGCACCTGTTAATACATAAGGATTGCTCAAGATGGCAGATCCTGCACTGCTTGCCTTCTGCTCAGCAGCCGAGAAAGCGGATCTCGTCCTCTCAGACAACTGGTATCGCTCGTTCATCTCCCTGACCTTCTCATTGACCACAGCTGAACCAACGCTAAACTTTTGACTCAAACCCATCCTACGGTCAAGGGAAGCAACTGTGGCAGAGGCATTGGATGTCAAACGAATCCGTTCGTCGAAGGATTTTGCCCTGCTGAGTGCATCCTTTCCCAAGACAAACCCCTTGGCAAACATGCTGCTTACCACATCTTCAGCCTTCTTCACAGCAGAGTCCTCAGTGGGTGCCTTTTGTTTTTTTGTTTTTTAACAGCCAAAGACAATTGAGAATGACAACAAGAGAAACCAGTCATTTTCCTGCAGCAACCCAACCCATTCTACTGCTAATACTCTTTCATACTGAACTCACAGTATAAAAACTTTCTGAAAATCATAATTCATCCAATCAAAGCATGAATGTCTTTTTCATATACATTTTAATTCCTTAGGATTCAAAACACAATGATGATTCTTGTTCTCCTAAACTAAGAATATCCAATGGGGAGAAATATATGTGCAGAAAGACAACAATCACTGTGCCATAGTTCCAGCTACTCTACGGAAGTCAATAATACAACATTTAAGAGAACAAAGATAGGGAGAAACATTTCTAGAAAAGAAAACCGTATTTACCGAAATGGATGATAGCGCTTCAGGTGGTAAATGATAATCTTCCACAAGGGTAATGGTAACAGACCGATCAGCTATCGTGGCTCCCTGAGTTAGTGGATAAGAGTAAAAAAATTTCTCCAAGGAATGATTAAAGTTCCAAGGTATTAAATATTAACTCACAGATAGAAGCAACGCGGTATCTGCTTCCTGTGACTCCTTGAAGGTAATATAAGCAAGCTGAGTTGCTTCACTTTCCCTACGAAATGTAGCAGTGGCTCTTATCAAAATTGGAGACTCTGATTAAATGGATTGCACTCTTAACATGTACCAACCTTCGCATTTCGACATATTGGACGTTGCCCGTGAATGAGAAAAATTCTTTCATATCGATCTCAGTTGCAACCAATGATATATTGCTCACTTTGACTGTTTTTATCTGGCAGGAACAGATCATAAGAAGAACAGATTATGCTTCACAATTAGTAAGAAGATCATCTTACTAATTGTTAGAAGAATGTAAATATATTAGTAGATAGTTTATAACTCACTTCTGAAACACTGATTGCCCAGTTTGAATCACCATTTGACTGTGGAAGAGCTTCAGTTTTCTTATCAGTATCATTCCCTGGAGCCTGCAAATTAAATGAAATGCTCAGACAAGTGACTCCTTAACTATCGCAAGAAGAGCAAAGAGTAACACTTAATAATTATTTCTCTCTAACATAACAGTACAAACAAAACCGCAAGTAGTAAAAGATCAATTTAGCAACCAATGCAGCTAGGACGATTTACTGAGGCAAGTGCATAACAGTAATAAGGGGATCACCCGCCGAAATTGCCCACGCTCTACTTGTCACAGTAAAAGTTTGGAGGAAAGTGCTAATTTGGAGCATCAATCACTTTCCTCTGGGGCTATAGAATATGTGACACTAGAGTTGACTACAAAAGTTTTTTTCTATAAGATGGTGATGTTGTTTTTATTTAGCTGCTCACCACTTATTGCATCATCTTACTAAGAAAATGAATGTGCCAAATTTGGTATCTCAAACTCAAACAATTCCTTTTGCATTTTTTATGTAATGCATCTGCAATTTCTTTTCCTAGTGTGGGATTTGAGGATTCTCTTAAAATATGAATTAACATTACTTAGGTGGTCTATATGCTTCCGACAAAAAAAAAAAAGAAAAAACATTAGTTAGGTGGGCTTGGTTTGGCTTCTAGGCTTTAGTTGTAGATAACCCTCCCACTAAATAAAGGGTTTGATCTACTGATCTTTTTAACAAGGAGAGCTCAAATTTCACTCACCTATGCAAAATACAAATCTATTCAGTTAGGATTTGAAGGAATATCTGTATCCAGAGATCTACGTAATTTATAAAGACAGCTACTTTTCAGAAAAAAAAAAAGAAGAGGAAGGAGGAGGGAGTAACTTACCGACATTTTAATTGTGCAAGGAAAATCCCAGAAAGAAAGAGAAAAAATACACTGGAAAGAGTAGTAATTTTGTGTAGGTGATCAAGAAAGAAGAAGAAACAAGGGAATTAAGAGAGAGTAAAAGAGAAAGGTAAAAAAAAAAAAAAATGGGGAAAAAAGAGGAGAAGTTGGTGCTGTAAGGAGGTAAGGTAGTTAAGTTAGTGTGCGGGAAATTCGGGCGCTAGTCGTGGTGCTCGTGTGTGTTGGTTGGGTTTGAACGGTCCCTGTTTATCCTCTTGGCACCCCATTGATATGCTTTGCTTTCCTATTACACTCTAGCAAATCCTTTTTCTTCCCTTTTTAATTAAACATAAATAAGACTGCAAATTTTTAATAATGCAAGAAACCATAAAGAGCCTAGTAATCTAATATAAATTATATATTTATATTTTCTTAAGAAAATCACAAGTACACATTGCAGTTTTGGTGGGGTGTGTTGGGCGGTTTTTTCACAAGGGTCGTCCAAAATGTCACCATCTCCATCCCACTGTAACTCCCAATTTACCAAATCCTCGCAGATTTAACCAAACCGACCTAAGAGGAGAAGAGATGTGAAAAACCCCGGGGGACAAAATCGAGAAATCACCTCCATTTGAAACCTCCAGCCCAAGCATCCCCAAATTTTCCAAAAAAAAAGAAGAGCACACACGAAAAAGCACATTGCCCGTCGTCCTTCGTTTGTAGTAGTCAGTCATTATCATTTCCTGTTTGATTCTAAAGGAGGAGGAGGAGAAAGGCGATGGGGAACCCACCAGTAACGGTTTATGAAGAAGCGCAGAGGAGGAAGAAGGGAAGCAGCAGAGACAGAGAGGAGGCAGAAGAAGAAGCAGGAGGAGGAGGGAGGAGGAAGATATGGAAGATGGGGGAGATATTTGGGGAGTTTGAGGAAGAGAAGGAGAGGGAGAGGGAGAGACTGTGCGGTGCGTTTAGGGACAACATCAGAGACTTCCTCAATTCCTACGCAGAACCAGAAGCCTACAGCCTTGTAGGAAACAACATCAAGATCAGTAGTGGCAGTAATAATAGTAGTGATGGTAATATTCCGGTGTGGTGTACACTCCTCGTCAACCCATCCAACGGCGTCGTCTTCCCACTCTTCACCCTCCAACGCCACTCCCTCCACTCCTGTGACCCCTGCAGATGTGCCGGTAACACATATATTTATATACTCTGCTTCTACTGATTTAATTGATTTCCTGTCCGTTTGTGCCATCTTTCTCTTTTTTGGTATTGATTAGTAATTGTTGGAATTTGGTTTGTGGGTGTTTGGGTTTTCTCCAAGGATGGAGTCACCACTTTGTGTCCAAAAGGAGTTATCACTTCATAATCCCTACCGATGGAAAATGGAAAAAGCCACTGAGGAAAGACTGCCTATCCCGGCAAACCCATCTCTTACATGGGGTCATCCACTGCAATGGCTTTGGCCATCTACTCTGCATCAATGGATTCGAGGCCAATTCCAAATATCTTCAGGGCCAGGACCTCATGAATCTCTGGGATCATCTTTGCACCTTCCTCCAAGCCCGGTATATATACTCAATCCCTATTGCAGTAATTCTTTATCATCTGCTTTTTCAAATTATAATGTTTTTTTTTTCTCATTCTTGTTTGATTGATTCTTCAGTGAAGTTTCGGTCTGTGACCTGACAAAGAAGAGGTCTATTGATATGAGGTTGCTTCATGGAGTTGCATATGGGCGTTGTTGGTTTGGGAAATGGGGTTACAAGTTCTCCCATGGAAGTTTTGGAGTGACCCAGCACAAGTATGACAGAGCCATTGAAATTCTAGGCTCCCTGGAATTGGATAAAATCATCCAGGATTTCACTGACGACCCACGAGGGAAGTTGATTGCAAATGTCATCCAGACTTATAGAGATGCTAGTGACACCCACTTGGCTACAACCAGTGATTTGCTAAGATTCATGCTTGCTTTCAAGTCCACGGCCTTAATCCAGAGGAAAATAGCCCTTGCATTGGCCTCAATTTTGTCCAAAGCCTCCACTAGGAAAATCAACCAAGACAAAACACCTCCCCACCATTGCCATTCAGGTGTCCATAACCCCATCCTTTCTCAAGAAGAACATCAAACTTGTACTGTACGTGGCAGTGGGATTCTAAATCATCCTAACCCACACCCTCCTTCTGTTGCAGTGTTCAAAGATTCTAGATGGCCTGCAAGAAGATTGCAGTATGCAATTACAGTGATTCACAGTATCTTGGAAGCCCATGGAGCCAGAATGCCCCGCAATGACTTGCGCGAGGCTGTAAGACAACACATTGGTGACACGGGCATGATTGATTTTGTTATAAAACATATTGACAAGGTTGCTGTGGGCACTCAATCTATTCGCCGTGTCGTCAACCCGGCCACTAGAACGTTAGAGTTCTCAATTCATAATGCTGCTACTACTGCTGTAGGAATAAATGGAAGCAAGAAAGTGTCACATCCTGATGATGTTCCGGCCCTAGAGCCGGGGCTAGATGTCTATGAAGATGTCAAATTCTTGTATAATCATGTTTTGTTAGGCTATCCTGCCAATCATGTGGTTGGCATGGCTAGCAGGACAGTCTTGGATGGCAAGCATTTTGTCAAGAAGTTGCAATATAAAGGCAAAGGCGAGGACATGTTACTGAGGCTAATTTGTCGAATCAGGCCAGGGTACCAGGAGTTGGTGAAAGAATTAACTCGGCCACTGCCTCCGGGAGAGCTTGTGGTGATTCCTCAACCCATTAAAATTGGCCAACTCAAATTGATAGTGCAATGTGCACTAAGGGACACCTATTGTCTGATGGACAAGTTTATTGTGAAGGATTTGAAACTTGGGGAGTTGGAGGGAAGGGAGGACCAGGATGTGGTAATCTGTGAAGTGGGGCAGGGGGTAGAGGTTTGGGTGAGAGGGTGCGGCCTTGACCTGGATACAAAGCTGAGGTATCAAGGTGGAGCTGATGACTGGATGGTGGATTGCATATGTGGAGGCAGAGATGATGATGGGGAGAGGATGGTGGCTTGTGATGTTTGCCATGTGTGGGAGCATACTAAGTGCAATGGGATTGGAGAAGATGAAGCCGTGCCTTCTGTGTTTATATGTTGTAGGTGCAAAAGTAGAGCTGATAAAAAACACAATATTAACCCAAGTTATAGGTGAACTCACCTGCAAGTATTGATGCGTAGGATATATTGCTATTGCTGTATACCCAAAGTGAACTCTGAATACTTTTGTTGTTGTCATGGTTCTTGACTGGGACTTCTTAAAGAATACCTGTTCCATTTTCATTTATTTATGGCCACCAATATTTTTATGGCTTTGCATTTTTGTTTCCTGTATTGGTTAAGCTTGTATTTTCATTAATCCAGTGATTTAGGTTGTATTAGCTGAGAGTTGGATATACAGAAACCCGATCCCAGTTGCTCCACAGAACTATAACATAAAGCCCATTATGTTCAGTTACAAGGCCGGCAACAAATGTAGGAACTCATCATGGAACAAGGCCGATCATTCGGTATAATATAAACCAAAACATAAGCCCATCATGGAAAAAGAAAAAAGAAAGAAAACCCAAATTAAGGACACTCCAGCTTTCCAATAAGAAGGCATGGCCACGCCTTTCATTATTTTTATAAGTTATATTATAAGCATATATGCCATATATGATCACGAAGATCGTCCAGGCCCTTTTGTACAGACGAGTATGGAGGTAATGAATATTCAATGTACGATACATACACCCTGAGCAAGCAGAAGAGGGAAAAAAGAGTTGTGGTCCTCCATGTGGAACATGCTAAAAATTTTAGGTATTTTATTTTTTATTTCATGGTGTTTTGGTCACCGGATTCCCTCAAAATCCTAGAGTATAACTCATGAGCCCCTTTTTTGGCGGCTCTTTTTGTCTGCCACATTCTTGCCAAAGCAGCATTAACAATCCATTTTCATGCCATAATGCAAGGAGGGGGAGGGTCCCAATTAGGCAACCACCAAAGACAACACAGATTGCGACAAAGCCCTCATTCTGTGACTGCCTACCACATTTGAGAAGACGCGAGAAAAAAAGCAGCCACATATGCGTCACAGCGCTAGCTAGCACAAATATCCCTTCCAAGAATTTTTTACAATGAATGATGAATTGATGCGGCACATCAATATGACTCAATTCATGATCTATCCATTTTAGTAGAAGAAGAGGTAGAAACTGTCAAAGTCTATATGTAAAATACATAACCAAGATGGGTCCTGTCCGATGATGGATTAGTCGGCTCCGCAGATTAGATTAGGCAGGGAGACCAAGAGGGAAACAAAAAAAAAAAAAACAATCTAAGTACATAGAAACTAATCCTCTACAAACAACCGCTAAGACAGATTTTTTCTTTAGATGGAGATGTTTTACTTTCTTGAGCAATAAAAAAATCTGTTTGGGTGATTATACAGCAGCTATGATCTCATTTAATTTATTGACTAAAGGTTAACTCCAAAAATGTACAAAAATAAATCTAATCCGAGAAGGAACAAACAAAAAAGAAAAATGCTTTGGACTAACGAAGAGGAGACCTTAAAGGCAACCCTTTTCTCTTGTGAAACCGTTTCCTTGGCTTCAATCCTAACGGCGTCAATGTATGAGTCTCCTCAGAGATATCGGTTAAGGAAAATGAGGACTCATTCTCTGTGGAATGTCTTTCTTGACTGGAGTTCTCTTTCAAGGAAATGTCAGGAAATTCCTCGATGGAGAAGGTGATCATCTCATGGCTTTGCTCTCTAGGCTTCACTGAGACAATAGAGACCTGAAGCAAGAATATCAACAAAGCAAAATTGATTCTTCAATGAGTCAAGAAATTAAGCAGAAAGCATGAGATAAAGTAAGGGCGCATTGGTTAAGTCGATTTTCGGCAGTGAATTTTCCCTTTAACATAAGAAAAAAGAACTGATGTATACCATTGTGCACAACCAGGGTGGAAGTTGATGAAATGAAAGATCTAGTCTTGATTATTACCTTGCAAGCTATGGAGCAAAATCGATTTGGATGGTCTTGTAGATATCTTTGGCATGCTTCACAGGCAGCTCCAAACTTGGCTTTTGTTGATGGTTTTGCGTCTTTGGATTGAGGCCGGGGGTGCAAATGCACAGCTTTTTCACCATTAATCTTATATGTCTGCAAATATGAATTAACTACTTATGTTCAGAAAATATGGTTGTTTCGAATAAATCGTTCTGGCAAAACAGCAATGAATATAGGCTTTCAAGAAATATTTTCCAAAATGCCTTAATTGTGCCTCCTTGCAGAATGTTGGTAAACCTTAATTATTGGGCAGAATATAAATAAAGAACTTATGGACTTTTACCACAAAGATTGTGGAACAATGACAAAGAAGGTACAGAATCTAAGTAAACCAACAAATTGCATTGAACAACACAGCAAAGGGGATGATCACTTTGGATTTCAAATATACGGTAATATATCTTTGCTTGTCAAGAATTTCCGCCTTTAACTAGACTGCTTTGCATTATTCATCATTAATCGGCCCAAGTGTTGTTCATCACCGACATGAAATGCCAAACAGCATTCTGGACCAACAGATACAGCTAACAAGATTTGGCTCAAATGAAAAAGTGACAAATTGCAAATAAGTTTGGTACAGAACATATAAGAAACAACTGAATCCAACTGGCAACCAATATAACAACAAGAAATCCATCGTCATATGCAATTTACAGGTAGGTGAGAGGATGCTTTGACTACTACAATAGACAGACAACAAATTTAAGATGATTTGGCAAAGATTAAACGATGTTTAGCAACAAATTTAAGATCGTTTGGCAAAAGATTAAACGATGTTTAGCAACAAATTTGAAGGAACAAAAGGATTAGTTAATGTGAAATAGGTTTATAAGACTCAAAAAAGGGTTGTTAACCTGAATTTTAGCGCAGTCAAGATGCTTCTGCAAGTCCTGGAGGCGCACGACGTCTTGATACACATACTTACAGATCTGAAGCATTCGGTGGAGTCGATGAGCCTTGGAGCAATGCTTACAGAAGCCGAGGCAGCAATCTATGCAGAAGACGTTCCTTTCGTTCTTCCTGAGATCTTGGTGGTGATCACAAGAATCAAAGAAAGTACTGTTCAGGAGTGTACTTAACCAGTCTGAATTCTTCTTCACATAAAACTTGCATCCCACCTGTGTATGTTCACAAATTGATTGAGAGCAATCTTAATCAACAATCAACATCACATCAATATGAGGAAAAAAATAACCATTCAAACGTTAATCTCAAATTTCATCACCAGTTGGAAAAGGAATTAAAAAGACTTGAAAAGGGTATCAAAATCTTTCATTTTTCATACTCAAGAAAAGCAATTAAACTGAAAAAAAGAATCTCTTGCAAACAACGGAGAATTCATACCATATTCCTTCTTGGCCTTTATAATTTGTTTTTGCAAGAGTGAATTACAGAGCAGGAAAGGAATGGAGACACTAAAGATTTGCAAACAGATAGATGATGAAGATGTTTGAATACCAACAATAACACACAACAAGAGCGAAAAGGGAAGAGAAAAGGGAGTAAAGGGAGAGCACATAGATTGAGGAGGGAGCAGGGAGGGTTACATAAAATGAGAGAAAACAAGATTCAAAAAGATAAAAAAAAAAAAGAAAAAAAAAAGAGGAAAAAGGAAAGAGATATGTTTTGTGAAAACTGGTGTTTACTGCTCACTTCTCTGGGAGAAGTGGCCTACCAAAGGCGGGAAGGTGGATCTATATCTTTGACATTATGGCTCAAATCTTCACGTTTATCTAAAATAGGGTTAACAAACAACAAAACACAGTGAAACAAGTAGACTACATAACATAACCATTTGGAGGCCCGTACGACATTTTGATTTTTACCCTAGATTCAGGGTGACAACACCTACACAGATACATCATAAGAAGACAATCTTACGTGTTAATAGGAGGACCCAAAATCCCAAATTATTGGTTACACCAAGTCCTTTCAATGTTATGATGAACTCCAACCAAAAAAAAAACAAATATACTTGACTAAATTATTCTCACAATTAAAATCTTATTTATTAAATCATTCTCTTACCTTGTTAGTAATTACTAATAATGACGATGTAATTCTTTAGAAAATAAGTTCCTAGGATTTCGCAAAGGACATCTATTCTTGATTAAATAAAAATTCGCAAAGGACATCTATTCTTGATTAAATAAAAATTCTTTAGGCACATGTGATTTTTTTGGGAACAGAGGAAATGTACATTTTTTAGTTTTTTTCTTTTTAAATTATTGTAGTTCTATCATCCGTCTATTGCTTTCTTCCAACAGAAGATTAGTTATTTTCAATCAATTTTTTGTTTTTTACCCATCCGGTGTAGCCTTGTCCTAACTATCTTGGATTGGATTTAATAGAGTCTTGCATCTAGGTATTACATCTGGGTATGGTGGGTAAATACGAACTTTGTCATGACTATCGTGGATTCAATACGAGTCCGTACTTAGGTGTGGCGGGTAAATCTTTCGGCTACGATACAAAGATTTAAAACCCGAAACTTGCTTTAGCGGAAACATGTCGCTCACTAGTGAATCACTACATTAAAAGACTACCAATTTTAAATTTGAGAAGATTATGGGAACTTACCTAGGTTGTCATACATGGGATCTTTATGCTGTTAACAAATGTGGACAGTACCAACATCCTAAACATACATGTATTCTTACAACAAACAGGAAATCAGGGAAGTTTCCAAATGTTTTCACATTTTGATTCTTTTGGAAATGTATTTCTAGTGGTTTGTTATGCATGGGATTTGATGAAGGTAAAAAGAGAAACAAATCTTTGGAGTTGACAAATACAGATTCTGCGTTCTTTTTTGGGTCTCAATTTTCTCCACTAAGTCAGCACACCACAAATTGAAACCATGATTTACCCTAATCATGGGAGTTGAATACAATACATATACCCATCACTTCAAATGAAAAAGTCCTATAATATCCTTCGACTATGGTGGGTAAAACTGAGATTAACCACAGAGATAGATTTGATTTTTTGGATAGGGCTTCATATGTAAATCTAATAAGGACAGCAAAGTATGAATAGAAACTAGAAAAAGGAATGGTTGTTAGAAGAAAAAAAAAGAACGAAAAAGAATGTCCTACATATTTTAGACTCCGAAATTTGTTTCAACTGTAACCAAAATGTATGATTGGGCCAATAATAAATTCATAATAATTGAAGAAAAGCAAATCTGGAAATGATTGATACCAAGACTCCGGTGATTTGTTGGATTCTCAATTGGAAAAGAGGTTGGTCGAAATATTTTTAATAATCTTTATCTCGTCTTCTTATCCCAGAAAGTGGCCACACATAATCGTAGTTACAAATTTGGACAGCACAAATTTATAAAATTTGTGTGACAAATATGTTTACCCCTATATTACAAACCTTTTTTTTTTCCTTCAAAGTCATTACCTGAAAGAATAATTGTATGAATATTTCCATAAAAAATGATGATCATAAACAATACAATATCAAGTATCAAAGATTAATTTTTTTAAAAAAATATCCTTCGGGTTGTTGATTTGTAAACCAACATTTTTAATTCAATGAGGCTCTGGTTTTACCTAAGATTTTTTTTTAGTATCACATATTATTCCTTCTTATTTTCGTAAGGTGAAGCCATGGGTGATCCAGAAAATCTAATGTTCAAGCATCAAACCTCGGTTCACCTAATCGCGGGGATGGTTTGAGGAATAGATTTTTTTAATTTTTTATTTTTTGAATACATGGTGCCATTCGACTAGATTATTATTATTATTATTTTTTTTGAGGATAGCGATGAATAGACTTTCTTTTCATTTCAGCTGAGCAAAAAAGTTTCCACATCCAATGAAAGTCTTGGATGTTCTTAGCACACTGTTCAACCTCGTGTACTAAGCTTTATCCCCCGATTGTAGAAAGGGACCCCCACCATAGGTTCGAGAATCAATATCCAGTCTCCAAATTTCAGTAAATAATAATGTTGCAGAAGAAACAGTATAATTCCACATGCATATATACTTTGTCAATCGAATTAACTTAATCACACTTAATTACTCATACAAGTTAGTCCCAATTGTTATTCTTTGATAATTCCACATGCAATTTTTCTCAATCATACTGTCCAAACATGATTTCCTACCCCCAATTAATTCCGTACCTGGTCAATTTTCTTGAGTTTCTTTTCCTACCTCTTTTTCGAATCATTCTTTATATATACAAATCAAAGAACATAGGTAGGTTTTGAGCAACAATAGTAGTTGCTATCCTCGTAAGAACATCAGTTCTCTTTTCGTTTCTGAACAAAGATTATGATTAAAGAGTAGGAACGCAGATGATCAATATGTAAACGTGCGCCCCTCTGCACAAAACAAGCGCCAGAGCAAGGCCCATCTTCCTTCCCAGAGGACTCGCACCCTTCAAGCCTTCCCTGAACTTTTCCAGCAACGAGACCCTCTCGTGACTTCATTGCCCATCTTGTTTGGAAGAGTACAGTTTAGCAATGCCAAGTTTTCCAGCACATTTATTTTCAAACTTAGTTACAACGCAAACACAGACACGGGTAAGCATCAATATGGAGACTGGGAAGAAAAGAGGCGATTTTATTTCCTATAAATGTTTCATGGCAACAACGATCTGTGGACTATACATCATCAATTTGGGGGAATGTTGCTGTTGCAACCTCTGTATAAATCATGAAGTATGCTTGATTGTCGCAAAATTTGAAGGGAAGACACCCCACGCACCGCACAGCTCCAGTGTGAGGGTACACAATGACCCTCAAGCTTTTTTAAAGATTTCGTTAGCCTTTCTGCACTATTTTAAACTGAAGCAGGCTTCCTTCCAATATGTGTTGCCAGTTCAGGATTTCTGAAGCAGAGGTGGAGTTAGCTTTCAATGGCCAGATATCTTATAAATTTTTCATTTCCCTATGTTGCAAAACTAGTCAGCGTGAAGATGGTGTTTTTTCCTTCGGCACCTATTAATGTACCAAGTAGCATGCTTTTGCAGCCCCATGCCAATCATCACCTTTAGGCTAGTAAGCATAACATACGTCATGGCAGACAAGATGACAATCCAAAAGAACCTCCATATAAAGGGACCATACGGCAGGTGAGCAGCATATACTGGAGTTAGCACACGGATAACCTGAAACCAAGTATGAAGGATAAAACATCAAAACAAAATCATTTACAAACAAGAAGGCAAGAACACCATTATGAACCAACCCCCTGCCATAAGTGTCAGTGAGAAAGCGTTTTGTTGGAGTTAAGCAGCTAAGATTTATAAGAATATGCCTTTGTTCTATTGACAATATTATTAGCTATGCATGAGGCTCGAATATATTCTTGTCTTCTCTTCATCACAAACGTTTGATCGCATTGAAATTTGTGCTTTCAATAAAAACAACAGGAGGTGCCTAAAAAGTTCCACACAAGCTAGTAAATACAAAAGGTATAAAAGAACTTACTACACAAGCTGGAGCCAGAGGAACGAAAGTGAGAATTTTCTTTTTGTCCTCTATTTGAATATTCAGAGTCTGCAAGAAAATAAAAAGGAAAAACATTAAAGAAATTGCACCCATTGGATTGATCATTTCAAACTTTGTTGGACTTATCTCTCCTTTTCTTTTCTTTTTACTAGGCCATGGAGGACTCGTGGATTGATTGTTTTGCACTTTTCATAGCACGACTTTTTTTCTTTATTTTTGCATCACTGAAATGTTGTTTAGCTATGCAGTATGTTATTTGAGAAACAATTTTATTTATCATGCTAACGTGTAATATTACTTCCTCATTAGAAAAATGCTCAATCAATCTGCTTTAGCATGGTGTTGCTTAATGGCATATTTGATACTAGCCATTGAAAAACCACAGCACAGCTGAAATGAAAGCCTTGCACCCAATTACTATTGCAGCATAATAACCAAATGACGAGGTAGTCTGTTGCATCTCCCCAAACAAATGAGCATAAGAATAGTTTCTACATCTTCAAAATTGATAGGGGAATAACTACTCAGAGAGTGGCTAACATAAACATGGCTGGTATTTTACCATATAACCAATACGAATAGAGGATAAGGGGAAAAGGAGGCAGTACCTGGTTGCAAAGCTCTTCAAGAAATTCAGAATAAGCAATGGGCTTTATGTCATTGAATTTAGCAAGGAATGAGTGTTTTATTATATCAATTAGCATTTCGCAGAAGAAAACCATGAGAGCATTCTGCAGAATCCATATAAGATGCATGAGCAAAAGAAAAAAGCCTTTCCAAAAATGTTGTTCCCAAAAAACAAAACATATAGCCCTCAACCTTTGTAGTCACTTACGGAAAGAAAATTCTCAAACCAAGGGCCCTCAGCCTCCAGAATATTTTGAGCCAAAACAAATAAAAGAAAAGCCGAAATGTGGAACCTCTCTACTGAATCTGGCAGTGATAGCACTTAAACAATTAGATTAGCCAACACAAAATACAATAGCAAAGGAAGCAAAAGACAAGTAACAGACACAAAATCTGCATCAAATAACCTAAAACTTGTAACAGCAATAACCAATTGAAACATACCTAAATAAACATATAAACTCAGATACACCATTTAGCACACTGATTGAACTCTGGTCCTCCACGAATTCATGGGAAAGGGATATTCGTATAATCAAAACCTAACATCTCTGGCTATAAAGGTGAAGAAATTTGGTCTCTCTTCCATCCTTAATTTTAGAGAGGCCATTATCAGGACATTATGGAATGCCCATATCTGGAATAAACAGGTTCAAATGCCTTAACAAAAAACTCAGGGATGATTATCCAAAAACAGGACGCAAATTAGACTATCTGCCTAAGTTGTTTCTAGCAGACTAATCAATTATTTCTTAGCGTCTAATATTTTCAAGAATAAGTCAGGATAGCATTTCGGTGCTAACAGTTATAGGCAATTGAGTGAATCAAAAGCTGCCACGAGACAGGCAGAACAAGCAATAAAATTCTCACAAACAGAGAAGATAATGTATTTTTAAAATACTTTAGGATATTTAACCAATGATATTTTGATGCCAACTATCAAACAACATCCATCTATCACCTTTAGATGCAATAGATGCAACAATGAAATCGAAAGAAATTGGTTATTAACATCATTTATGCTATCATAAGTGCATCCCCCTGCCAGACACAAATAGGCTTGTAGTGCATTGGTACTCTTGCAAAAGGCAAGAGGGGTGAGGTCTCCACTTTCATCAACTAGTACAAAAAAAATGTATGACTGCCAGATGTGTAAATCCCAATACAACTCAAAACATAGAATTTCATGAATGAAAAAACTTAAACTCATGCAGGGATGCGAGAAATTAACAAAACAATTTTAAGAATGATATGCTCGAGAAGAAAGAAAATGTAGTTAATCAAGAACAAGTGTGAGCACACTTTTGCAGAAAGGTGAAAAGGAGAGTAGAAATCCAATAATAATTACAAAGAAAAACTAAGAGATGATAATCAAATAGAGGAAAAAGAGACGGCCACAAGCTTAAAGTTTCATCGGAGCAAATGTCATACCATCTAAAGAAAAAGATGGTAACTCAAGTTGCATGACCATGAATTTGTAGTGCTGTTGTAGCAACCTTCCAAAAACAAACAAAATATGGCACTTGTCCCACAGAGAAAGCAGCCATTACAGACAGATAAACTTTATTTTACTTTGATGTTACACTATCAAAAAAAATCCTTCATGCTACCAGAATAAGTGCAGCAAATAAGGACATGATCAAGAATCTTAACATTTTGATAACAGACTTTGTTAAGTTTCATACTCAAGAAGCCAGAAAACTTCATCTAAAGGCAATATCTGCAGACATGATTGGTGTATCAAGACTATATATTGATCTTCTACACATTAGCTAATCTTTGGTTGCCAATCCACTACTAACAAAGATGCGATGCCCAGTATTCAAATGAATTTTCCACACAGCAGCAAAAATTGTTGTGCACGTCTGCTTCTAACAAAAAATACATGCAGAGAACTTTTCATCCTTCAACCAGATTGTGAAAGCATTTTACATGGGAAATACAATAAGAAAAACTCACCAGAATACACCAGACTGTGAATGTTATCCTTGCTGAAACGTTTAAAAACACTGCTTTTTATCTCAGCAAAGTTATTGGAGACCAGCAGAGCCAGCAAGGCATTATTGTGGGCAACAATACATGCTGATAAAGTAATTGCCAGGGCCAATAAAATGAAAGAATGAAGAAGTAAGAATAGTCAAGGATCCCAAGGAGAAGATAAAATGCACAGTACACCAGTAAAGATAAAATAATGCCAGCATAAGGATATTTGAAAAAGCTATAGCCAAAGCCTGATCAGAGATAAATCTCCAAATCCAGAATCTCATGTTCTCTGGGGAGCTATTGGCAAGCCCTTCTGAAGAATTAAATAGGGTCTGCAAAACGTCTCCACCGAAATTCTGACATAGTTTATCAAAGATCTGTAAGAAGCAAAAGACCAAAGACAAAAAGCTTCAATAAATCAATTCAAACAGCAATTAAAATATGAAAAAACAACTTCAGGTCAGCATCAATGGCAGCATTTAATTAAAACCATAAATGCCAAACTATAATATCTTCACAATCATGAGCCTGAAAGTAGATATAAAAGTAACTTAAATTTGATTATTGCTTGCTTAGTGAGGAACGCCCATAAAAGTATCTAGGGAAAAACACATACATAGACAAAATGTACACAGAAAAGAAAAAAGTGAACAGACAGACATTTGAAAGGGCAAACCCTATATTTGCAGTCTGACAATGTCATTATTCCTATCCAGGTCAATTCTAGCATTTAATATACTGGTTCAAATTCTCTTTGAATTAAAATGATTTTGAAACATCTATGCTACATGTAAACATAGAGTGATGATATGCAATGACTATGCCTACGAAGAAAAATAATATAAACTGAGGTAGGATGGTTGAACTCCAAAATAAATAAATTCAAGCAGCATAATCAGGAAAAAGTGTGATAATCTGCAAGGAGAAAGTTATCAATTCAACTAGTTCAAGAACTTCAACAATTCACAGGACGCTAAACGTATTCCTTACCTCCAAAACATTGTAAACCACATAAAGCTTGATTGTTCCTTGACCACGAATCATGTGATATATAAGGCTGATATCTGAAATGACCAAAAAAAGATTGATTAGTCCACTGTATGCACCACCACCAATTGAGGTATAATACAGTGCTTCATCTATGTAGAATTTCAGAACAATTTTTAGCACATCGGCCAGTAACATAATACCAATAGCTTACGCATGCCATCACATGTAAGTTTAACATACCTGTTCGCTCCAGAAGTGCAACACCAGAAGCCAAGACAATAAAGCAGCCAGCATCAGACAGCTCTGTGGCCGAAAGCTTTTTGAACTGCCTGCCACAACCATGGTTAGGTTATTTTGTAATCATTAAAAGCTTCCCCGAGTCCACAGTCCCACAAAAAAATACTAAATCATAGATAAGCTACGTATTTCCTTGTAATATTATGGTTTACAGGCTCTAAGGGAAAGCAGCAGATGCTAGCATGCCCAGCAGCCAAGTCATAAAATCTAGGCCCAACAAAAGCAATTAAAAATAGATGAGAAAAAAGAAACTTTTATTAAAAAGAAAAATAAAGATAGAAGGTACAAGGAAAATAAATAATCAGTACAAAGGAGCAAAACAGACTTTTCCAATCATTTAACAATATTTCCAGATAATGAGATGAAGTGGATAAAAGAATGAAGAAATTGAACTACCATAAGGCCTTTAGAATATATGGGCATGTACTAAGAGACGAACATTCAATAGTTTGGGCTTGAGATTTTCCAAGATCTTGAGGTGAAAAGTAAAAAAAGTCAGATGCTTATTACTAATAGCAACTGTAAAGTGTGCCTGCCTGAGAATTCATACTCATATTCCGTAACTTTAAAGGAATGAGATTTTCAAATGTACAACCTTATGCTTGATCCATTTAACTTTTTAATTAAGGATAAGTTCTATATGAAAGTTTCAGATGCACACCAATATGGGAAATACAAGATAGATGTTTGCTTAAAGTATGAAAAATATTTCCTTCTTCCCTGTACCATGATAGCCCTAGGGACAAATGGGAGATGTAGGCAATAAAAATGATGAACGTTTACCGTACACTGTGCCATCACAATTCAACATGTGCTAATGACATAAAACCACATATCAGTTCATTGTCACATTGATATATTTCCCTTTAAAGGCAATAAGAGCAAAGATCATTCAAATGAAAAGAAGAAAATGGTGTAGATTATTGCTTCCCCTAGACTGCATCTTAAGGTTCAGGTGTCAACGTATAAAGGAACAGCACCACAAACTAAATGCAGTTGAAACAGAATAGATACAGGAGATTAGGTGATGAAAATGTTCCCTGAAGCTCAAGAAAATAGCCACAGGAGAAATCTAGAGATACACTTTCAACACCTTCAACTCCAAATATTACCAGATTGAGCCCTTCCCACTGTCATAAGGTTCAAAAAGTCCTACCAAATTCTAAAAGTCATATTGGCTGTGTTGCCCTTGCTCCTGCTCCCTAGCATCCCAAGTTCCAAGATGAATGGGCGTGCAAGCAATCAGCTTATAATTTCCAAAGTCCTTAAGATAAACCTCTTATGTTCAACTCTTCATGATTTTTTGTTCACAAAAGCATAGTCTTCTTCCATTTTCAGAACGAATAAGAAGAAAATCAAAAGATACAAGACTCTCATTCCACTCCTTAAGTATAAAGCAAAGTGAGAGAATAATTCCCCCATCCCTTCCCTTTTCCTCTTCTGGAAAAGGTTTCAAATGGCTCCATGCCATCACACAATATATTCACTTACATTCATTGATACCTTCCCACAAAAACTGACATATAAAAGAAAGCAAATTGGCTATAACTAACCTTGTATTAAGGAGCCTCCAGAGGGTCGTCAGAATTCTTGTAGGCATGATTGTTAACAATGACAAAAATGAATCCAGGCACACAAAGAAGCCAACATCTATGAGCTGCAAAAACATTGTTACTTTAGCAGAGCAGCATGCCAGTTGTAAGGAATATTATAACATAAGGAACCAGATAAATAGTGGGACAAAGAAATAGGTATGAATTTTCTTGAATGTCACAAAAAGAAAGCCAAGATTACCCATTCACATCTCCATGGCAAGTGAAAGATGGTATTATATACTCTCTCCCTTTCTTTTTCACTACCAAGAGTTGTGGTGCTCCTCAATGAATTTCCGCTAGACATTTCGTCCAAAAAGTACTTCATAGGCGACTGTTCGACTGAAAATAAATCTGACACCAAAGTAGCACCAGAACCAAAATTATGAAAAGGAACAACACCAAGATGCCAAAAAGGAATCAATAATCAATTCCTGAAAAAATAAGAGGTATCAGCAACCTAGGGAATCACAAACTAAATTTGGATTCAACAATCAGAACACCATATTTTCCTTTTCAAATATACTGTCAAAGGATGAATGTTGAGAAAACTATCAATGCTCATTTCGGGTTCTAAACTTAGCATACCGTAGAAAAAACATCAACATATTCCCATATTCCCATAACTATGGACATAATTATCTGTGGTAAGCACAAGATTGTGGAACTGGCCATTTCCAAGGCCTAATGTTTATAAATAACAGTCAAGACAAAGGAAACTCGTTTGGACCTTATCCTATCCTTTGTAAGATGACAGCCATGATAAAATAAAATTTAACATCAGAACACGATAATGAAGATTCTAAGTCCTGGATATCAAGGTTGCATGATTTAAATCATTCGCAGAACAAATGAAAAGTTCACGTTGACCACTAGTTACTGGACATTTATAATGGAAAAAGATAAGTGCACTGTTGCCAGTGAATTCCTTGGAACAAATAGACAAGCTTCGGGTAAAATAATGGTTTCAACAAACCAAAAAAAACAAAAATCTAAGGAATACAATGATAATAAGTGAATAAACGGAGCGATGCACTCACAGTTAGGATCCTCGGCCATCAACTTCTTCCAATCCAACGAATCGGCCGTCTCCAACCTTTTGACGACACTCCCATTGGGCTCGCTCCTGCGCTGGGGATCATCCTCCGCCCTCATCAGCTTGTTCCAATCCAACGACTCCGCCGCCTCCGCCTCCAAACCCGTCCCATTCGGCTCAAACCTCCGCGGCTGCGGCTGCGGCTGCTCCTCCTCCGCTTCACCGCTCTCCTCGATAGCCGCCTTCCCCTCCTCCGTAGTCGTCGGGGCAGTCTCCTCCCAGCCGGAGGAACTGGCGGCGACATTCCTCTGCCTCAGCTCCCCACAGCCGCCGCTGGCGTAGACAGTCTGGCACTCCGCCACCTGAGCGGTCGTAACGGCGGAAACCACGGCCACCAGTGCGGCGGCTCGCGCAGTGCTTTTGCCGAAGAAGGCAGCTGCGCCGGCATCGGGGACGCCTGTTTCGGGGAGTGGATGGAGAGGGGGAGGAGGAGGAGGAGGAGGCTTGTCCTTTTTTTTCTTGTGTTTCCTCTTCTTCCTGGTCGGCGACGGTGACTGTGGCGGATCGGCGTCGGACTGGTCGCCGAGGACGTGGAAGGAGAGCTTCTTCCCGGCCATGGCTTTTCTCTTTGGATTTTGATCGATCAAAAGAGAGACGAGATCCAAAAATGTTATGTTATGTTATATGTCAGTATTATTCCCATCTCCATTTCCTATTTGGTATAACTAACTTCAAACAGTATAGTGTAGAGATCAGAGTCATAAGAAGAAGAGACTCTTACTTCTCTCACTCTCTCTTTCTCTATCTCATCAATTTCAATTTTCTTCTCTTTTTTTTCTCCTTGAAATTAGAATAGAAAGAATATCTTACGTTACATTCTTTTGTGTTACTACTATTGCTAACCGAAAACCCAACTGGGATTTTTGAGTCTTCTTTTCTTTCTCATTTTTGTTCTTTCAAAACCTTGATTTTCCGTCATGCAAAAAAAAAAAAAAACAAAGAAAACAAACCTGAATTCCCGTTTTAAATATTGTATTACGACACTTGAATAATATGTTTTCGTAATATAATTAATTATTTATTGTCATTTTGTTAAAAACTAAGGCTTTACTAAAAGAAAAGTAACCTCTATTGATTTAATCTAGGTCTTATTTTACATTATGATTTTTTTATTAAACAACAGGTCATATAAGCAAAAAAAAAAAATCAACAAATTAATCCACACCTCCAACTCTTAGTCTTTTTTATTTCAACTTATTTTCACATTATAAATATCTTTTATATCATAAAAATATTAATCTTAAAGAAGATCAAAAGTTTATATTATGATTGTTTAAAACATATAGGATACATTTCACTTCTTTTAATGAGTATCCCAGGATTCGATATGAATAAATAAATAATTCATAAATTCGCCTCTTTTTAGTTGGAGGACTAAAATAGAACAGTTAGTAGTTTGAAGGTCTTAATTGTTTTAGGTTGATGGTATGATTGGCTTTATTTTGGTCCGGTTTTTTTCCCTAGTTTTGCGATTCATTACAAGGACTAATTTATAAATTTAATCTAATGGGTAGCTCCAAATGTTATATTTCAAAGTATGAACAATGAACACTTCATTCTTTATCATCCTCCATTTTCTCTTTTCGGTTCCCATGCTTTAATGTTCATTAAAACTAAAGATCTCCTTTAGGTGCTATTCCTTTTCTTTGAGCAAGTTATTAGGACTTTAATTAGGCCATATTTCTTTCTCCTAATTCCGTGTAGCTTGACCTTGCATTTGCTCCCCTGTGACGCTTAGCATTGCAAAGACAGACGCACGTGATTTTGGTATTTGCTTAAAGCTTCTCAATTTTAAATCTTATTTTGTCTGTTATGTTTGGTGGCTTAATGTGACATTCTTTTGAGGGGAGGCGCTATCCGCGCTCCAACAATTGTTAAATGCACTCCCCTTCTCTCCGCAATACCCAAAATGTCCAACTCTATTTTGGTTTTTAATCTATTGTCATTGCAATCACGAAACCCAAGTAAAACTGACAGCTTACCACTGTTGATAATGTAAATCTTTATTACTAATGATTATCCTTTTGTTTTTTTACTATTTAACGTTATGCTAGACTTTTGTTTTTAAAGGCTTTATCTTTTCTACAATTTGTAATTTACAAGATCATCCTTCTTAGAGAATATTATGCCAAAGTATCAAAATGAGTTTTTTTGAGCATATAGGTCTTCTTATTCAATATAATTTTTGATATTATCATCTATCAGGTTTATTAAAATCATATGATAAATTAGGAATAGTAAAAAATAATATATATCTATATATATCATTTAATTTTCATTGTAATTTATCTTAAAAATATTATAAGTTGAGTGTAGGATTGATCCAAATGGTAAGTGACTTTTTGTGCCGCTTAAGTAGGCCTCCAATTCGAGTCTTTGTGAGCTAGGTAAAAAATAAAAAATATGCATTGTGAAATTTCCTTAATATTTTTTTGTTACTTAATAGTAACTTTATATTTAGTATTTTGTTAAAGTTACAAACTTTATATTTAATATTTTTTTAAAAAAAATTTGATCGGAATTTGTTTGCAAAATTTTATTATAAAAGAATTCTAATAATAAAATACTTAGTTTTTATTGGCTCTTAAATACAACAACTTACTGTGGCAATATTTATATTACTTAATTGATGCTTCATTAGTATAACCTCTTGTGACAAGTCATTTAAATATAATATTAGTGTTTTTTATTAAAAATAATTTTTGTGTAAATTTTCTAAATTTTAAATATTTTAAGATATCCATGAATATTTTTAATAAATTGTCATTAAAAAACTTAAAATATGAATAATTAATACTGTTGTACTAATCAATAAATACAACCTTCGTAAACAGTGTACACATGCGTCCAGAGCCACTGTTATTTCAAAGTTTCCCATGTGTACTATCGAGTTAACATTTGGAAAAACCAACAATTAATGCTGAGTATTTTGGACATTTCAAGCAAAAGAGGAGTGCATTTAACAATTGTTGGAGCACGGATATCGCCTCCCTCTTTTGAGGTAATAAACTTGTAATGCTCCTTTCAAGTTGATTTTTAAAAAATTTAGTTTTGTTGGAGATTTAATTCTCTGGATTGCGGTTTATAGAGTTGGAGTTGGTTTCTCCAAACCTGATCTCCCTTTTGTTTAATGCTTCACTAGTTATGGCTAGGGTTGTAAGAAGCGATAACGGCGATGATGACAGAGGCTAATAGCTATGACGGCGGAAATCATGGTATGAAGATTTTTTTGAGTGTTTTCAAAAAATATCATCTGAATTGGCATATTGTCGTGCTTATGCGCGTGGGTAAGCGACAATGTGGCCGACTATATTAGTATTAACCGGCTTTGTTGCTCATCCTCAGTGACAACAGTTCCTTTTTACAGCCATGACAGAGATAGCGGGTTGGATTGCAACTTTTTTTTATTTTATTTTTCCAGATTAATTTTCACGTTTATTATCTTTAATGTATTTGTGTAGTTTAAATTTGTGTATTTCAGTTTCTTAAGTTAATGAACATGTTATGTTTCGGGGAAAAAAAGCATCCTCATTTTATACGGACAACAAGATATAGATTTCTAAGTTTACTATTTTATACACACTCCTATAACATCTCCTTTTCTCATTAGAAAAAAAATTATTATATAATCAAAGCACAATCTTAATATCTATGTAATTTTTTTGTAAATTGTGCTTTATATTATAAATAAAGGAAATCCGACCCTTGTTTAGCTAGAAGGTGTGTTTGATGTGTTCTTTCTTTTGACCAGTGTTGGCAAAAAAGGAGAAACGGAAAAAAACAGACGGTGAAGAAGGTTAAGAACACATTCATAAAACATGAAAGTACAATAAAATAAATGAAATAGTTCCATCCCTATCGTCCACATCTATAGGGCCAAATGATTGCTATTACACACCACGAAATCTACATAAAAAAGGACATAGATTGTCAGAACTCTAAACACCACGAAAAAAAAGGTCGGAACTCCATTTGACAAAAAAAAAGTCTTTGTTATAAAACTAGGTATTCATCTAGTATTTTTGGTGTTGTGATGAAGAGTTATTAGATGAGGAAGAGAGGAAGAAATCAAGGGAGGAAGGAAAATTTTGGGGAGGATGAGTCGGCTGCCTGCTTCTCATTCCCATTCTACTTTTTCTTTCATTTACACACAATATATATAATAATATACGGTATGTATTTGGTATGTATTTACAATGACATACACTAGTATATATACATTATTTTATAACACTCCCCCTTGGATGTCATTGTGTTGTTGGGTAGAATACGCTTTGGGGATACTGCCTCATTAAAAACCTTACCAAGAAAAACCCAGTGGGATAAAAACTTGGTGAAGGGAAAAAGAGTGCAGTACGTATTCTACCCCCCCTCATTTTGGCTTCTATTGATTGCATGATACTC
>JAKUCV010003745.1:0-23875 GCA_028386065.3 Turnera subulata
ATAACAAATATGAACACACGTTAGTGGCTGAGAATAAAAACAAATCCTAGCTTAAAACCACATCATTTCTGAAGTATGACCAAAAGTTAATTGCTTTGCCATGTGAGATTTGAAGGTAGTGAGAACATTTTGGAGCACTTACTGCTTTTGCCAATTCACTGCCCACCTCCATGCAGGTTGTGCAGCAGGGAATGACATGACATCGAGAATCAGGAGATAGCGTATTACCTCGATGTCAATAGTCTGACGAAGAAAAAAGAGTCCGATTTGTATTAATAGGAGTAGTCACGAGAGATTGGTTAATTGATAAACTACATGGATAATGGGGGTACCTCTGCGCGCTGCCTTTTGCTTATAGCTTCACTGCCCCGGGCTCATCGAACGGCTTGCTTTATCCGAGCCATCTACACAAACATGAGACGAATAACAATATTATAGCTTACCAAATCTAATCTATTCTAAGTGTTAGGAAAGAAATCTATTCAAAGGTTAGGAGCAGTTAAGTTAATGTTGCACACAAATCTATTCATTCACTGTTCTGAGTGACTTCCATGCAAGTTGAATCATAACACTTCCAAGAATTAATAAAGGCCAAACTTGTGCAATTACCAAAGAGAAAAACATTCTATCATGGTCTATTTTTGGAGTCAGAAAACCTACACATATCGAAACTAGGTTTATGAGTATTATTGACAAACCGGTAACTTAATCATGCACCCGAAAAGAACCTTCACAAAACATTGCCATAGTTATTATTCAACTAAGTGAAGCAAGGCCGACATTGGGAAGGAAAGGTTTCTGACTTTGCAGATCAAAATGGATCCGAACAGCTGATCCTAGGTATACTTTGGCTTTTTTTTTCCGCTGATGTAAAACGAGAGAAGTTTATTAAGTAAAATGGAAAATTAAACTTGCCAACATTAATTACAACATCAAAACATCAGCTAAGGTATAATTCCATTCAGTAAACACTCCCCAAACCTGAAGCAAAACCCTCCAAGGATGTGGTACTACGTAAAGCCTAAAAAACATGAGATGTAGAACCACCAAACACAACGAAGAAACATCGAGTGGCGACCTTGATGAGCAATCAACTTGTTCATTAAATCAAGATCTGCCAGACTAACTTAAAAAGTGGCATGATAGACTACAAGTTAGAGCAGAATGAAAATCTTTGACATCCCAATTTCCACGTGAATATATATGACCAATTTTTACATATAAACTACATACCATCAACCAAACAATCCCTGCCTTCAAAACATGTGTTGCAGAATGATAGACTACTAGTTAGAGCAGAGAGAAAGTCATCATTATATAATCAGATCTAAAAAAAAATTTAATCATCCCAAGATCAGAGATGATCAAGAACATGCAGAGAAATGCATGTGATGATGCTTTTGGCAAACTGAAAATGAAAAGTACGAAATAGATATGCATAGGAGATCTATATCTACCTGTGGTTTCTGGTAACTCGTTAATCCGATATTTGAAACTCTCTTAACCACCATACCATCTACTTCCTCGGCCGCCTCCTCTTCCTCTCCTTCTAAAATCATCATAACTATATATGAGATTTTTGTTTTTTAATGATAGTAAGGGACTATGAAAAATCCAGTGTCTAGGTTGAGGATATACGGCGACACTGCTTATGACCATTATTTATAGTCCATGTTCTAGGGTTGCACTCAGTCTGGGGTTGGTGGCACCTACAATATGTGTGGTTGGTGGCACTTTTTACCCTTTTTTTTTTCTTTCCTATTTCTTTATTACAATAGCTGTACAAGAAACGTAGGTGATTGCCAGCACTACTTGTATTGCAGTTGCATCTGTGGGCCTGTGGCATCTCCTTGGTGTTTATCTAAGGGGTTATGGCTGTCATGCCATCCGGCTTCTTCCTTTTTCTTCTTTCCTAAAGAGACCATCCCTGAGGAGGATTGCTATGGATCGAGATTTATGGGTCGAGATTTGGAATCCAGTGTGTAGATTTAGGCTATGTTAATTGGTTATATATGGCATGGGATGAGAACAGAAATGAGAACACTAATCCATTATGTCTTAGATTATTATCAGCCAAACAATAAAATTATTGTCTCGGATTCCATTTCGTTTCTATTCGGAATTCAAAGTGGTAAACATAGCCAGGGTTATTACACTGCCACGACCACTTATAATAACCATTATTTATTTTATAATAAAAATAACCATTATTTCTATAGTAGAAGACCTACCATCCCAATTTTAGGGTTACACCGACTGCGGTATATTTCTATGTGTTTTGGCCAGTTCTAACTTGTTCCCCTTCGCTGTTCTTATTTTTCTTATTTTCAAAGTTATGCACTACAAAAATTTGGGTGGAATAGCATACCCCTGATCCGAAGCTATTTTGAAGCCATTGTCAAAATGGTTTCAAATTGGCTTCCGCAAGGGCTGAAGCAAAAAGGCCCGGTGCTAAATTTGTTTCCCGAAGCCAAACGGAAGCTAAATTTTGCTTCTGCAAAGACACCAATGCTAATCCGAAGCCATTTTTTGAAGGGTCCCACACAAAAAATCACGTCCGAATCAAGCCCTACTGACCAAAAATAAATAAATATCTTCTTTAAATTCAATGTATATTATTTTGATAATGCAAATTTTACAAATAATTATTTTTCAATTAAACCAATATTTTATTTTAATAATTATATGTTCAGCATCTCAACTAATATTGACAACAAATCCCAATTCAACGAATATCGGAGAAACTTTATTTATGCATATAACAGATCTATGCTTTACAGTATCAACTAAAATTACATCTGAGATTACAATAAAGAACTAAAATTACAAAATCGAAATAAAAGAAACAAACGATAAAAGGGAAAATGTTATACATGGAAACTGGAAACAACAATCTCCAAAAAAAAAATTATAGAATCTGGAAAACATATCCGGATCCAAGCATGGCAGATCTGCAAATGTAAACAACAAAAATTAGACAAAAAAACACAATCTAACAAAAGATTAAGGGATATAAAGAAGATTTTTACCTCAGTATCTGCAGAAATCCGCGTCTATAATCATACCTGGTTTAGATCTGCAACAAAACCGAACAGATCTAAGAACTACAGCAAACAAAAGTGCGGATCTGACAACCAAAACCCACAATCAAGCACCACCAAGTCGATTCACCAAAAATTCTCTGCAAAACAACCCGAAAACACAAGCAAAAGCCTCAGTTTTTTGCCAAACACGAATGAGAGGGAGAAGATGAACACAAAAAGAAAGTGAATAGAACTTACCGTCTGCGGACAAGATCAACAGTTGGGAAACGCTTGGGTCGTGTTCGCAGTAAAACGAGAACTCCTTTTTTCTACCCTCATGCGCCAGTGAGATATTGACACCGTTGCAAAATGCCAAACACGAAGAGGTCGGGAAGAAGAAAGGAAACGACGATGACTAACTGTCGCCATCGTGCTCCTTCACGCGAGGCTATGTTTAGAGGCGGCTGCTAGGTTTAACAAGAAAGAAGAAGACAAGATAAGGAAGAGAAGAGGAAGGAGTGACGGACAAAGGGTGAGATGGAAATGAGGGAAGAAAGAAGGAAAATGAATGCCAGAGAGAATAGGATAGCTTTTATACTCGAGGCTAACCCTAGGTTTCCTTTTGTTGTGAAACGGCGTTGTTTAGTTAAGACTAAACAAATCACCCTAACTCAAAACACACCATCTCATGTCGTTTGTAGCAAAACGAAACCAAACACCCCGTCGTTTTAATCACAACGACGCAATACCTCGTGCTCCATTTGTCTAGCAGTTCCGTTAATAAACTTATTTGAAATTTTTCCAAAAATATTAATTCCAAGATCACATTATATACATTTTAGAAATAAGTCAATAGAAATTCACAAATAAATTTGGAATGAAAACTAAATAAATTTATACGAAAAAATTAAGAAGAATTTTGAAGAAAATTTTATAATATATCTGTAAATCTATTCTTTGAAAAGGAAAGATTAGACAATAATCCCACCAATAGAAATAAAAAAATCAGGATGTTACAATAATATTATGATAAATAATTATTTATAATAGAAAATATTTAATGACTTTCTTCTTAATCGTTTGTTTATTTTTTTAAAATTTGACTCAAAAGGGTATGAGACACAAATTTTTATATGAGAACTAGCAAGGAACCTGATGAAGATTATTTAGAACATCTTTATCTAAGTCAAAATAATTTAGTCAAACATTCAATTAACACACTCTATCTTTTATTATACTTTCAATTTGGTCATCTAATAATTTGTTTAAATATTTTAACATTCTAACTTGCCAACTCATTATAATTACAGTATTTTGATCCTCAGGAGGTGGGTATGTGAATTATCATAACAACAATATTTTGTTAAAGTAGAATATAAATTGTATAGAAGCTTTTTAAATTAAGAAGTATCACTACACTTTAAAAGTAGACGAATAAGAAAGAGAGAGAATACATGAATAAAATGCCCAAATAATAAAATGATGATTTTCAAATCAGTAAGATCAAAGGATAGTTGAAACAAACTAAATATGTAGAATTTATTATTTAGTAGAGTTGGATTTTTTAGCTTTAGAATTTTTTTTAGGAAATAACTATTGAAAATAAAATTTAAACTTAGCAGTGGTTTTCATAATTCATATATCCACTAGCTTGCCATGCTAATGGAGATTTTTTTTGTTTGAATACTAGCATATGAATTTTTCATTAGTTATGTCTTCTACCACATACCATGTGTTATTTTTAAAAAAATTACTGGAGCTTTAGAGTATTTTTAATTTTTTTATAAGTACAGAATTTTTAAAATTTTTAACTATAATTTTGTAGTACTTTACCATATTAAATTTCTTAGTGCAACACTTTAACATGTACATACGAAGGGTCAAAACATAACAAAAAGATTCTTTTTAGAAAAAAAAACCACGATTACACTTCATAAGGAAATATTAATTTTTTTGTCCATAGGAAATATTACACATTATACACAATTGGGTAATTATATTTTGTGAAAGGGAAAGGGAACACGGGAAAGAAATAAAAGGAAGAGGTGAATGGTTAGTGTCTACCTCGACATGTGTGTTTTATACTTTTAAAAACTAAAATAATATTTTATTCCGAAGCTAATCCGTAGCCAAAGGGTAGCATGCACTATTGTCAGAGGTGGGTCACACATAACAAAACAAATCCGAAGCTAAACTGAAGCCATTAAATTTTTTATTCATCCCAAAACCATGCCGAAGCGATTCCGAAGCCATTTTGGCTTCCGCATCCACCCGAAGCCATTTCCCGAAGCCATTATTGCCAAAATTTGGTAGTGATGCATGCTGTATATGTTTTTCTTGTTTTTTTTTATGATAAAATGATGATATTTATTAATGAGTAAAATATATCATAGGATAGGAGTGCATCAAGTGTTCCTCCATTTTATATGTTTTTCTTTAATTTATTTTTACACCTCTTTAATTTGCACTTAATATTTCCTTTGGGCCTCATAATTTGCTAAGGATAAGGACTCTACACATATAAAATTTCCATTCACCCACCATACCTAGATGATACGGGATGAAAAAAAAACAAGTTAATGGATAAATTATGATAGACAAACGTCACTATCCTCACCCAGTAAGCCTACTTTTACTCGATCCGGCAAATAATATTTACTAAGACAATTCTAATAGCTAATATGAAATGATTTACGATTGGTTATATATGTACCTCTCCACTACTGGAACCACCCCTTACTAGGCCAGCTATTCCCAATAATGGCGACGTCTTGTACATTAGTATATGTGGATTTTGCTTCTCGCAGACATGAAAAACGATGCATATGTAAATAGAGCATTTACTGTTCAATAATTGCATTAAAGTTTGTAATCATATGAGTAGGAAAAGGAATTCTTCATTTTTCTCATTCCAAGAATCCTGACCATTACATTGCAGATACACCTGTGCTTTCTGGTGACTCGTTAATCCGTAAATGAGGGTTTTTGCTTTCTGGTTCACATCGGTCATTAACTTTTAATTCGTCACAGCTGGAATTGGCAATCTAGGACCGCCTGCCAATCAACCTTTCATGGTTGTGGAAGATGACGATGATAGTGCTCATCATGATAATGATCATCAGTATTCTGATGAAGACCTTCTAGGTGATGACTTCCGTTCCGATAAAACGAGCGAGCGAGAAAAGCCATGACACTTGCAAGAAAAACATCCCTCAGAGTAGTCGCAACTGATAATGAACTGTCCGTTAGCATTTACTCGAAGCGTTCCGACAGTGTCCCCGTATCAACATAGTCGTCTACTCTGTTTGCTGCCCGGGGCTCTTCGAACAGCTTGCTTTATCCAAGCCATCTACGGTAAACCACAGTAACCACTTTGAACAAGGGACCTCATGTTAGGGAAGGATGCATATGTAACTTGAACAAGGGACCTCAGATAATATATATGTTCTAGGAGTTAGGAGCTTGTTATGTAGTTTTATAATTGTTGCATTCAAATCTAATCATTACTGCTCTGAGTGCCCCAAATGCAAGTTGCTCTATTTTTGGAGCAAGAAAACCTACACATCTCGATACAATTTTTTTTAGTTTTGCCAAAGTGGATTTTAAATTAAAATGACTCTGAACTGAATCGGAACTGCTGATCCTACAACTAATTTTCATTGTACTTTGGCTAATTTCTACCGATGTAACATGAGAGAATTTTATCCAAATAATGGAAAATTAAACTTTCCAACATTAATTAATTATAACATCAATACATCAACTAAGGTATAAATCCACTCTGTAAACACTCTCCAAATACCTCCAAAAGGATGTGGTGAACATATAAGATCTAGAACCACACAACACAAACAAACAAATGCTAGTGAAGTTTTCATTCACGCGACGCGACTCTGTTGGGATAATAAAAATGAAGCATCGAATGCCAAGCTTGATGAGAAATTAACTTCTTCATTAATTCAAGATCTGCCAATAAACTTGAAAGGTTGCATATGTAACTTTTAATTAGATCACACAAATCCCTCTAGATCCACATCTTACCACTTAAAAATATGACCAACCTTTTACACATACACTACATACCATAAACCAAACAATCGCTGCCTTAAAAGTAAAATGATACAGAATGATAGACCATATTAGCTAGAGCACTGAGATAAACGTCATCATGTAATCAGATCTACAAAAGAAAATAATCCAACGACCACAAGAGAGATTACCCAGACGTGTAGGGAAATGCATGTCATGCGCTTGACAAACTCAGAACGATATGTTAGAAAATGCTGTATAATTAATGGAATAGAGATCTATATATATATATATACCTGCGGTTTCTGGTAACTCGTTAATCCGATATTTGAAACTCTCTTAGCCTCCATACTATATCCTTCTTCGTCTGCTTCCTTTTCCTCTAAAATCGCCATAACTGAGAGTTTTTTTTTTTTGGTGACAGAGACATATAAGGAATTATGTGAAATCCAGTGTCTCGGTTTAGGATATACGGCGACTGCCTACAACCATTATTTATAGTCCATGTTCCAGAGTTACAACCAGACAGTGGTTGGTAGCATCTACATGTACTACATGTGGTTGGTGGCACTTTTCACGTTTTTTTTTCTTTCCTATTCCCTTTTCTTTTTACATTTTTAATATAAATTACTTTAAATGGAATAAAACATATATTTTTCAACAATTGTATGCTATTACCGCCACTATTATATACTTGTTTGAGATCAAATATACAGCATGGCATCTCTATCCCTCGAGTGCCTGACCTATCTGTGAGACAGAAAAAGAGAGCAGAGGGAATAAGTTAGAACTTGCCAAAACGTAAATAGCTGTAAAGAGTAGGTAAGACTCCTAGGTGATTGCCTTGTAATATAGTGGCATCTCTCTTCATGTTTATCCAAAGAGTGGATCCCATCCGGAGATTAGCCCCACCATACCTAACTGCGTCACACTAGCTGAATCCATCCGGATTAGTTTAGTGCACGACGGAGTCAAATTCCGGATTAGTTGGGGCAAAGCTTCTGGATGAGGAACCAAAAAGAATCCTAATAAGAGTTTGAAAATTTGGGTAATTTTTTAGGATTAAGATGTAGGAAAAAAAAAAAACATAGACACTGCACCTAAACATTGTTATTCCAAATCTCGAGTGGTAAAAGCAATCGTCCATACAACGCCATGTTAAAGCTGAAAACAGCCCCATCAACCACTATCCCTTGATTTGTAACCTTCATTTATTTTTGAAAAATTAATTTTAGTGGTCTTTTATGCGATATGAACCTCTTCAAAAAGTTGTATTAAATATCTTTTAAATTTAGATGGGCATTATAATTTTTTCTATAATATTTAAATGTACATCTATCATGAAAAATGGGGGTAGGAAATATATTTATATATTTTAATAGCAAGTGGATGCTTAATGATTGTGGATGATTTAGACAAATTTGGTGTTGAAAGCAAGGTTATAAAACCCGGCCCGGCCATTGACCCGTTTCACTGGTCGGGTCGCCGGTTTAGAGGTTAATAGGTTTTAACCGGGTCTGACCGATATTAAAATTAATAGTAAAAATATTTAACTTTTTTAATAAAGGTCCAACCAAAGGTCTAATCATGTTATGACCAAGGCAAAATTTTATCAAAAAAAAAAAATGACCAAGGCAAAATTTTAAAAATTTTGACTCTTAACCTGCGAAAACTAGAAATAGGTCAATAAACTCCGAAAACCCTGAGAACCAGTCATGACCCGGTTGGTTTTTTGAAGAGTATAACTTGGAGGGGTAAAAAAGCCGGAATTGTTTCCGGGTCGAGATTATCCAGGTTCAACCGTCTGGGCCGATCCAGGTATGACAACAATGGTTGAAAGATTTTGGTAAGGTGCAGTTACCCAAATTTGCTTCTGGAAGTTTTTGCCTTTCTAACCAAAAACTTACTCATTAGGATTCGAGTTCCTTATACACTTCTTGACTTGTCTCCTTGCGATAATAAGTTTTTGCCTTTCTTAAAGCTTCTTGATTTGAGGAGTAATGAGCATGAAATTACACATTTTTACAGCATGCACTGTCGTCATTTGGCCTTGCATTTAGTATCCATTCATGCATTTAGATAAGAAATCACTTGCTTTTACACCAAATTCTACTTTCCTAGCTCTTGTTTGCTTTCAAGTGCAATTAGGTCCCTTTTAGAGATTTTGACGATTATGGCCCGAAAACATCGCGGCGCTGCTAAATGCCCAGTTCCAGTTCAAACTGCACCAGCGACAGCACCCAGGAGATTTTATTGAAGGTTACGTGGAAACTCCATGAAATTAAAGGAGACCTTTTGCTGCTAGGTTTTGAGAAGAAAACTTATTCTTCAAGATTTAGGGGTTTAACAAGCGATTTGTTCACTATAAATAGAAAAGAACAAAATCCTAAAGAGAATCTTCGAATTCTCTACTTTCTGGAGCAAACACACAGAGCTTTCAGAGCAGAAGAGCGTGGAGAATTTCGGCAAGAAGCTAGGGAAGATTTTTAGGTTTCTATTTAACAGCATGTCGCTGTCACCTATTCTCTTATTTGTTGTTTTTAGTTTCTTCATGAACTAATTTCTTGAATCTAGGTTTATGGGATGTAGCTACAGTCTTATGTTTGAGTAATAATTCGTGTTTTGGCTTTTATTATTCGTTATTCTTTGATTTGTGTATGGAGAGCTTAACAGTGCATGCAGCCTGATCATCCTCTTGTGCACCTTAGACGACTTAGTGAAGCACCTAGCAGAGAAACTAGGAAATCAGAACGTTCCATACTCAACCTCTACCCTACTAGTAAGAGGATCTCTACTATTAGGTTAGTTGAGGATTAAGCACCTAGCACAGCGCCAACTGCGCCCTAGATTTGGACTAAAGCGAGCGGATGCAAGGTAGTCTTGACTACGGTAGATTTTATAGAGTGTGCGGATGCAAAATGTAGATTAACGTAGGCTAGGGAGCTCTACAAAGTAGACGAATAAATTAGCCAAACCATAGTTTTATTGCTTGGACAGCAGACGCTGCAGTGAACCCCAGACAACCTAGGTTTCTTTATTACTGCATCTTTTCACCAGTACACGCTGTTACTTTACCTTTAATTTATTTACTTTATTTTATTCAGTATATTACCCTCACCCATTCGATACTTTTATTTATTTGTTATTTTATAGCTTAATTGATCGAAAGCTCTAAGGACAGTGTTATTTCGCAGTCCCTGTGATTCGACCTTGTTTACTACAACAACGTTCTGCACTTGCAGCTGGTTTTGCACGAACAAGGAGTAGAAAATACCTCACTTGAAAAATATACTCCATGGCTTTGTTATGGAGGGGAAGAGGGCAAAAAAAAGTCCATATTATCAATTGGCCAGCTAGCTTGAACAACTTTTTACTCTTGAAAAGATCTTGAAGCTTCCCTTTTTCGTCATCTTGTCTTTGTCTTTTTAAATGAAAAAAAATTGTTACCAGTAACTCTTTTCTTCCATGGTAGGAGAGGACGAGTCGAATGGCTCCTAGATGGAGGTGTGAAAATTGTTGCCTTTTCCACTGGGTGATAAACTCCTGGGGAATTTCCAAAAAAGCATACTGTTCAATAGTTAAAGAATTCAACATGTATTGAGACAGTTTAGAGGATTGGACAAAATATTACTAAAAACGGTGTGTTTTGTTTGGTAAAGAAAAGAAAGGCTTGAGCCAATAAGGGATTGGTCCAAATGGTAAGCGACTTGATTCTGCTGAAGCAAGATCTCGGTTCGAGTCCTTCTGTTATAGAAAATTCCTATTAGGATACCAGATGGAAAAAAAAAAAGAAAAGAAAGAATTTCAAAACCTACTAAATCATCCCGGATCTAGAATTAATAAATTCTGTTTTTCTTATTCGGATACGACTACAATAAACATACAGAGATGCTAGAAGGCAGAGGTAATACAAGAAGTACAAATCTTGGTTGAGGTTCAGTAAGCACTCCCACTAGGTTGAGAGTTTGAACCCCACAGACCGTCCCTCTTGGTGGGTAATTTGTAAATACCACTATAAGCACTCGCTGAGTCTGGTGGTTTGCCCTGGCCCTGAACTGGGGGAGCCTCCCTTCAACCTAAACTTTTATTAACAAAAAAAAATACAAGAAGTACAAAACACACAAAATAAAAGCAAGCATCTAATACCAGACAGCCCTAACAACTGGACACAAGCTAGTATGAAAAAAAAAAACACCTGAACTAAGTAAATCTCAGGGAATAGGCGCTACCAATCCCCAATTGAAGAACATTTGCAGTAGTAAGTAAATTATACATCATGAAAGGGAAGTGAATTAGATGATGATTAGTATGATGCTTAAGGTTAATTAATTGAGTTTATTAACATAATGCATCCACTAAATTGACACATTGATCATACTACTACAATATGTCTTCAAATACAATTTATCATAACAATTATTATTATATGTTAAATGCACTAACGAGGTTTTGATTATGACAAACCTATATGTAGCATCTTTTGTTTCTAACCATGAATCATAGCTCACAAGGAAGCTCAATCCGTGGTCAAACATCTTGGAAGAAGAGTGAGTCTCCTTGGGTTTGGTGTTAGTGGGCATGAGGGGTCGCTTTCAACAACAAGCTCCCATGTCTCTCACATTTGTTTAATCCATTTGTGGATTGGTCAAGCAACCTAGTACACTAACATTTCTGGGTTCTGAATCAAGGATAAAATCTACCTTAAACAAGTCAAATGTCAGCTGGATTCAAACTTCCTAGGTCCAACCTAGGTCTATGCTAAACAATGACATCAATAATATAAAGCTGCTTACTGGAGTGTCTCGTGCCAAAACATGAAAGGGACAACAGGGAAGATGAACGTTGACACTCTTGCACCTCGGAAGACAAAACAGTTGGATGGAAAGGGACATGTAACAGATCAATTTGAATTGATACCATCCATCTTGCCTATATAAAGGAAGACTGATTCAAGGAGAACCTCAGAGCTGCTAAACCGAGATTCTGAATTCAAGCAAAGTTAGTTGCACTTGCAGTTGTCAAGTCAAGCTAAAGAGAGAGAGAAAAACTTTTCTTAGTTCATACATTGTGAGATAATATTTGAAGGGAATAGTTGTTGTACTTAGTAATAGCTTCTGTATCAGAGAATTTGTGTAAAGCAAAGCTAGGAAAAGCTTTCTGGTGAGTGTGTGAGGTTTGAGTTGAGCCTAAAGAAAAATTTGTACTATGGGTTATTGGTTGAACCCGTTAAAACCCATAATAGAGTGTGTTAGAAATCTCAAGGGGGGATCCATGAGTAGTGGAGGTAGTCCTGTGTGGTGAACCACTATAAATCCTATGTCACATTATCTCTAACCCTTTCTCTTAGTATTCTAATTAGTATGTTTATTAGTAGTCCTAAATCCAAAACCAGAGAGAAAAACAGTTTGGCATTAGAGACGCGAAATTAGGTTTTAATCAGCAAGGATAACTCAGCGCGCGCGCCCCCAGCCACTTTTGGGCCAACAAGGGAACCTTGGATGTTTCACTCCTGTCCACAAACAAGTTTTGTGAAGAACAAGATGATTGAGCACGAAATAAGACATTCAGCCCCATCCAGTGACCAAGGAAGGATCCCTTACAAACCTTACACCAAATTATCCAAGTGTACTATGTTTAGCGATCATCGTGTTGATAATAAACTCAATCACCGTAGTATTTAATTAAGAAACCCATCATATAATTTTAATTTTTTAAAATACAAATCATTTAAATGAAAATAATAGAAATATGAGAAGTCTTGTATTAAAATTGGATGAATGATTGATTTGAAATTCGGAAAAAAATTACTAGTACTTCATCTTACTCTATTTATTCATAAATTAACATGATTAGTCTTATAATCACATGCAGGGACGGATTCAAAAATATTTTTTTAGTGTAGGCAATTTAATATTTATTTATCAAATTATATTTTTCTTAACATATATAGTTTCTGGGATAGTCGAGGTAAAATTCTGGATGGGAAAACAAAAAAAAATATAAATTACAATAAAATTATCTAATTACGAAGCAAAAGTTGAATGTTGCTTTTAAGTACCTGTACAATACCTTGAACCATTGTATTTAATCCAAAAGATAAAATTAAATATTACAATTAATTTAATATTAGTAATTTTTAAATTTTTATGTCACTCCCGTAAAAAAAAACATTCTTTCAATATATAAGTAGTTATTTTTCTCACTAATATATAATTGATTCTTTTTTTGATGCTAAATATATAATTGATTCTCTGTAAGCACAAAACCAGTTACTTTTATTTTTACGTATTCTCAGTAAAATTGAGCAAAAATTATTTTATTTCTTAGGAAAAATTATTATTTTTATTAATTTAAAAATATTGTTTCAATTTCCTGTATCCGAAATAATTCTTTACAACATATGAAATAATAAATTTATTAGATGGAAAATATCTTTTAACATATACAAAAATGAAAATATTATATTTCGGAATTTTATCCTCAGTTTTTCAGATTTGCAACAACAAGTATATTAGTTTTCAGTCAACAAAGAATCATGGTTTAGCAAGGAAAGCTTTTATTGATTTCTTGCCGAATTTTGGTTTGAAAAAAAAAAACCTAAATATGATAATCACCAAATTTAAATACTACATATTATTGTAAGAAATTTGAGAACTAACCAAAGTATAATTCTTATAGATATGTAATGAAAAGAGGAAGATAATTAGATAAAGACAAAATATAAATATAATACGAATCAAAATACAATTTTTATTTATGTTTATTTCAATCTCTTTCAAAATACAAGTTTTTGACGATTGTAATCCAAGTAACCTTCGGATTAACGTGAAACTTGTTATGATACAAAGCCGAAAAGAAAACGGAATAGTCACTCCATTCATATTTGCAATTGGCTGGTTATATACATATATGTGTGTGTGTCTTTGTTACGCAGCTAAAGCCAGTTACAATCTTCTGGCCTTTCATTGATTACAAGCTAGCTACTTCCTCTACAGATTCACAATGTTCACCGGAGAATTTTGGACTCGATTAAGCTCCGCCGTTACTGCCGTAATGCTTATTAAGGTCATGTTCGAAAGATATTTCCCCTACCATCTTCGCCAGCTCCTTGAAAACTGTACCCAGAAACTGCTACCCTACTTTTACCCTTTCATCCAAATCACCCGGAACACCAAGAACCTCAAGGCCAATGTTGCTAAGAACAGCGCCCAGGCTTTGACCCTAAGTAGGGATGATCACGAAGAAGTTACTGAGGCATTCAATGGAGTTAAAGTCGGGCGGGCTTCAAACAAGAAAGTAATCGATGACAAGAAGTCTGATACGGATTAAACCGTAATCGAACGAAAATACCAAAAAAATTAAAGAACAAAAAGAAAAAGAAAGGAAAAGATCTTGAGCTCATCAAGAGCCTCAAGCCCCAATTGTATTTCCAGTTTTCAGAATGAGAATTGTTTTCCCGTAAACCAACAATATATCCACAACACAGTTAACTTCCTATCCATAGGCGACAGGTCATTCAACTAGACGACTTATCATACACTATTGCTAACTAAGCATGATACGGTAACGTATCATTACTCCCCTCTTGAAAGAATGAACCCAAACCTGAATCATCAACCAAATACAAGAAAACACGAAGACAACTACACATGGGAAATAGTCACGGATTAAAAGCTGGAAAGCGTTGCATCATCTCGTCAGCCAACTCCCAAGAAGCTTCAGCTGGTGAAGTTCCACTCCAATGCACCAGCCACTTAGTCACAGCTCGACCCCCACACCCGTAGGCTTCCTCTCCAAAACAGTAACAGGAAACTTCCAGCAATCACAAAACTCCATATTTTTAGAGCTTTATCTGCTCCTGGATCAAAAATATAATTCTGCAACTCTTCTCGAATTATCCAGTGTACTTCACCAGCTGATGCTTCTTGGGAGTTGGCAGACGAGAATATGCAACGTTTTCCAGATTTTAATCCATGACCATTGTCTATGTACAGTTGTCCTTGTTTGTTTTTTGGTCTTTGGTTGATGATTCAGGTTTGGGTTTATTCTTTCAAGAGGGGAGTAATGATACGTTACAGTATCATGCTTAGTTAGCAACAGTGTATGACAAGTCGTCTAGTTGTATGGCCTGTCGCCTATGGATAGGAAGTTAAGTGTGTTGTGGATATATTGGTTTGTTACGGGGAAAACATTACTCATTCCAAAAAACAGAAATACAATTGGGACTTGAGACCCTCAACGAGCTCAAGATCTTCTCCTTTCCTTTTGTTCTTTGATTCTTTTAGTAATCTTGTTCGATTACGGATTCAATCCGTAACAGTGGCGCTGTCTGTCTGTTCCCTCGCCATTGTTTCTCTTCACGATGGTTTCTGCAGATGTGAAGAAGTTCATGGATGAGTCCCTGCAATCTCAGGCAGTGGAGGTCGAGCGTCGAATCGAAAAGCAGGGTGAGCATTTCTCATCCCGTATTGCTTCTATGGAGAAGAACTTGAAGGATCAGTTTACGGCCAAGTTCGATTCTCTATCGGATAAGTTGGAACAGATGTTTGCTTCGATGAATCGTTCCAATTCGCCACCTAGGGTTTTGGAGGTTTCGCTTTCTTCGCATTCCCCTATTCATGGTCCTCCAATTCCTTCACCGGTATCTGCTTTTCCTTCAGTTGCTGGTAATCCACTGCCGCTTCCCTATTCGGCTGGTCCTTCCTTCCTTGGCGTTTCGGGCGGGTTAGTGACAGGTACTGGGGTGGTTGGTGTGCCGACCACAGCTCCTGGGGTCCCATGTCAGTTTGGGCGTTTTTCTTTTCCACCACCGGTCTATACGGATTCCACTCTACCTCCGTTTATCCCTCACTACCAGCCACCAGTCCCCTCTTCTGGTGCAACTACATTCCCTCTTCCGCCGTATTCTATTCCTTCTTCTTATCCGGTTGGTGCTTCTATGCCTTCTTATTCACTACCTATTCCTACTACCAATGATCCTTTTTTGAATGGACCGCTTCGGGGCAGTACTATAAGTTTTCCGATTTTTAATGGAGATGATATTGAAAATTGGTTCTATCGTTGCTACAATTACTTTGATTCTGAGTATGTTTCTGATGATCAACGAGTGCGGTTGATTGTTAAGCATTTGGAGGGTCGGGCTTTGCACTGGTACCATGGGTTCTTGCGCACTAGAGGCAGTAGGTTTCCTCTTGAATGGGCAGAGTTGGCCTCAGCTTTAATTGAGCATTTTGGTGGGCATGCTTTTGATGACCCAATTGCTGAGCTCAAAGACTGTCGTCAAGGAGATTCTGATGTGGACACTTATCTTGAGCATTTTGATACTCTTTTGTCTCGGGTCACAGTTACTCCTGAGTATGCCTTGAGCCATTTTTTACGAGGTTTGTGCCCTGACCTTGAGATTGATGTGCGACTTTGTAAGCCTCGTACAGTGCTGCTAAGATGTATGAGGCCAAGCAGCAGGGTCGATTGTTGAGAGGAGTTTCTTATGCTTCGCCTCCAATTTCTCCACTGAATCGTTCTGCTTCTGTGGCATCCAGTGGACTATTGCATACTGTTAAGTCCACTCCTCGTGGTTCTGAATCCAAGTTGGTCACCACTAAGCACCCTGTTCAGGTTACCGATAAAATTGATGCTAAGGAGCAGGCTGAATTACGGAAGAAAGGATTATGCTATTATTGCAAAGATACATTTTCTCCTGGCCATCGTTGTAAGCAACGCCAATTTTTTCTAGTGCAGGTTGGTGGGGAGGATTCAGTTACGGATGTTGAGTTTGATGGTGAGGAAATGTTATATGCTATTAAGTCTCAGCCTAGCGCAGTATGTGATGAAAGGGAGTTCGGTGATCTTGATGAGTTTGTGCAAGGTCTATCAGCTTTTGCTTTGGATGGTATGGTGGGAGGTAAGAGGATGCGTTTCCGTGTTACCTATGGTCATAAGGTACTATATGCCTTGCTGGATACGGGTGCCTCATCTACTTTTTTAGATCGAGTTACTACAGCTAAGTTGGGTTGCGCCTTGACTCCAATTTTAGCACAGCCGGTGTCTGTTCCTGGTGGTTCTCATATGGTTTGTGATACAATGTGCAAGGATTTTACTTGGACTATGCATGGCCATTCATATGCTTTTGATGTGCGGATTATTGATATTGGGGGTTATGACTTAGTTCTTGGAACTGATTGGATGGAGTCTTTAGGGGACACCTTGTGGAGCTTTTCTAAACTCCAAGTTAAATTCTGGGATGGTGATAAGGAGGTTGTGCTTCAGGGTGTTCCGGATTCCAAACTAATGGAGGTTGATGCTTCAGAATTCAATAAGCTACTGCAACAAGCGAATGAGTTGGTTCCTTCGCAATGTTTTAGTTTGATGCCTCAGGCTACCGGTGCTGCTATTGGTTCTGACTTAATTACAGAGGCTGTGCCATTGTTATCTCCCTTGCTGGACCAATACAAGGATCTTTTTGAGGAGCCACAGTCATTACCTCCTTCTCGTGGGCATGAACACCGAATTCCATTAGTTACTGGTTCAGTTCCGGTTAATCTTCGCCCATATAAACATTCCACAGTGCAAAAAGAAGCTATTGAAAAAATGGTGGCCGAGTTGTTGGCCAATGGAGTCATTCAGCCTAGATGCAGTCCTTTTGCTTCACCAATTGTGATGGTAAAGAAAAAAGATGGGACTTGGAGGATGTGTGTTGATTATAGGACTTTGAATAGCAAGACGGTTAAGGATCGATTCCCTATTCCAGTCATTGATGAATTGATTGATGAGTTGCATGGAGCTAAAGTTTTTTCCAAGCTGGATCTTCGGTCTGGGTACCACCAGATTCGTATGGCAGCTGAAGATGTCCACAAAACGGCTTTTCGTAGTCATGATGGCCATTGGGAATTTTTGGTGATGCCATTTGGATTAACGAACGCACCTGCTACCTTTCAAAGTCTTATGAACAAGCTTTTCCGTGCTTTTTTGCGAAAATTTGTTCTGGTTTTCTTTGATGATATTCTTGTTTACAGCAACTCTGTGGAGGACCATATGGAGCACTTGCGGTTGGTGTTTGATGTTCTGCGTGCCAACTCCTTATTTCTAAAGAGGAGCAAGTGTGTGTTTGGTACCAGTCGAGTTGAATATTTGGGACATTATATTTCTGCCCAGGGTGTGGCCACTGATCCAAAAAAATTACTGCTATTAATGATTGGCCTGTGCCTGATACTTTGAAGAAGTTGCGTAGTTTTTTGGGGCTGGCCAGTTATTATAGACGGTTTATCAAGCATTTTGGGAGTATTGCTCGCCCACTTCATGATTTGACTAAGGCTGATTCTTTTCTGTGGAATTCTGATGCACAACATGCCTTTGATCAGCTCAAGCATGCTTTGGTCACTGCCCCTGTGCTTGCATTACCGAACTTTGAGGAACCTTTTGTCATTGAGACCGATGCGTCGGGTAGTGGGATTGGTGCTGTTCTAATGCAAAATGATCATCCTATTGCCTATGCTAGTAGGACTCTTTCTGCCAAACATCAACAATTATCTGTGTATGAAAAAGAATTACTTGCCTTGTTGTTTGCTGTGGAGAAGTGGCAGCAGTATTTGCTTGATCGTCATTTCATCATCAGGACTGATCATCGCAGCTTGAAATATTTGTTAGAACAACGTTTGACAACAGTGAGCCAGTCCACCTGGCTTGCTAAATTGTTGGCTATGGACTATAAAATTTGCTATAAGCGGGGAGCAGAAAATTCAGTCGCAGATGCATTGTCTAGAGTTGGCAGTTCTGAGATTTATTCTATGGTGGTGGCTGATCTAGATACTAATTTGTTGGCTGAAATTAAGGGAAGTTGGGAGACTGATGTGGCTCTTCGCTCAAAAATTTTGGAGTTACAAGCCGTTGATACTGGTGTGATCGGTAAGTATTCTTGGCGGGATGGGTTACTGCAGCGAAAGGGCAAGTTGATAGTTGGGGGTGATACTACCTTACAACAAAAAATTGTGGAGCTGTTCCATTCTAGCAGTTGGGGAGGCCATTCAGGTGTCACTCCTACAGTTAAACGTATCAAGGCTGTTTTATATTGGAAGGGGATTGATAAACAAGTGCGTAATTACATACGTACTTGTGTGGTGTGTCAACAAAACAAGTATGAAAGGGTAGCTACCCCGGGGTTATTACAACCTCTTCCTATTCCAGAATCTTTCTTTACTCACATCACAATGGACTTTATTGAAGGGCTGCCAAAGTCGGATGGGAAGCAGGTCATTATGGTGGTGGTCGATCGGTTAACAAAGTTTGCTCATTTTTGTGCTCTTCCCCATCCTTATGATGCTCCATTGGTGGCCAGGGTATTTCTCGATAATATCTCCAAGTTACATGGACTTCCGTTGGTGATTGTCTCAGATCGAGACCCGGTATTCTTGAGCAAATTTTGGTGTGAATTGTTTCGGGTTCATGGTGTTGATTTGCGATATTCCTCTGCCTACCAACCACAACAGATGGTCAGACCGAAGTAGTTAATCGTTGTTTGGAACAATATTTGAGGTGTTCTACAGGTGCTAAACCGAAGCAGTGGGTGCGTTGGCTATCATTGGCTCAATGGTGGTATAATACCACCTTTCATTCATCTCTGCAGTGCACTCCTTATCAGGCCTTGTATGGAGTAACTCCACCTGTACACATTCCTTACTTCCTAGGGGATTCGGAGAATGAATCTGTGGATAGGATGCTTCTGGATAGGGAAGAAACAATTGGATTGCTTAAGCAACAGCTCACTAAAGCTCAATCTCATATGAAGAGTATGGCTGATAAGAAAAGGAGTGAAAGGAATTTTGCTGTAGGGGATTGGGTCTTTCTTAAGTTGCAGCCCTATAGGCAGCAGTCGGTGTAATACCGAAGGTATCAGAAGCTATCACCTCGTTATTTCGGCCCTTACAAGATCCTAGCTAAGGTTGGTCCTGTAGCTTATCAGCTGGAATTACCAGCAGGTTCCCAGGTACACAATGTTTTCCATGTTTCACAATTGAAGTGGGCTCCTGGTCCTATAACTAAGACTGGTTGGTATCAGTGGCGCCGTCTGTCTGTTCCCTTGCCATTGTTCTCTTCACGATGGTTTCTGCAGATGTGAAGAAGTTCATGGATGAGTCCCTGCGATCCCAAGCAACGGAGGTCGAGCGTCGATTTGACAAGCAGCGAGAAGATTTCTCCTCCCGAATTGCTTCTACAGAGAAGAATTTGCAGGATCAGTTTACGGCCAAGTTTGATTCTCTATCGGGTAAGTTGGACCAGATGTTTGCTTTGATGAATCGTTCCTCTTCGCCACCTAGGGTTTCAGGGGTTTCAATTCCTCTGCCTTCCCCTAGTCTTGGTCCTCTAATTTCTTCACCTATCTCTGCTTTTCCTCCGGTGGCTAGTCATCCTTCGCATCCCTATTCGGCTGGTCCTTCTTTCATCGGAGCTTCGGGTATGTCTGCGACGGTTACTGGGTCAGTTGGTGTGCCAACAACGATTACTGGTGTTCCATGTCAATTTGGAATTATTCTGCTCCACCACCAGTCTATACGGATTCCAATCTACCTCCGTTTGTTCCTCACTACCAACCACCAGTCCTCTCTTCCAGTGCTACCACATTCCCTCTGCCGCCGTACTATGTTCCTTCTTCTTATCCGGTTGGTACTTCTATGCCCTCTTATTCATTCCCTGTTCCTTCTACTGGTGATTCTTTTGTGAATGGGCCTCCTCGGGGCAGCATTGATTTCTCATTGAATGATGTAAACCAAAAGAAAGGAATGGGGAAGTTTGCAGTTGATGAGTCGGTGGGAATTTCCACACCTGTAATTGATGGACAATGCAAGTGCCGTGGAAGGACTAACATGTTTCAGGGTTGGGGTAAATTGAGGGGAAGGCAACAGAGGAAGAGAATATGATTTGGTAGGTCAGTGAGGAAAAAATGGAAGCAAAGGAGTGTGCCCTTAGTGCCAAGGAAGCAAAGAGAGGAGAATAAGGAAGGAAAGGTTAAGCTTGCCATGGTAATGTATCATAGAGTTTGGCGAGTGGGAAGGATTAATGCTTTTGGCTTCTTGTGGAATTTCAAAATAAGGAAGGAGACTAGTAAGGTTGTTGCTCTGTCATATTTGGCTGGTTTCTTACAGGAATTTAAATGTTCTGTGCCATTTGACCCTGAAGGATTATGGAAACATAGGGAGCTATCGGGATTGCAGCACCATCCTCAGGAAGATTTTGTTGGGTATGAAGCTGAGTTTTTGCTGAAGGAAAGTTCAATGCCAGTGGCTCAAGAAGGTCTAATTCCAGCAAATGATGATGGTGGACTTGAGGAGAGGATTATGACTTTGGGGAAGGAGGGTGAAGAATCCGACTTCAAAGAATTTAAGGAGAGGATAATGGATTTTCAAAAAGAGAAGGAAGGCAAGCTTACCAATGGAGTTATCTGTAACTTTTCTTTCTTACACTGGATAATTCAAGAAGAGTTGCAGAATTATATTTTTGATCCAGGAGCAGATAAAGCTATAAAAATATGGAGTTTTGTGATTGCTGGAAGTTTCCTGTTACTGTTTTGGAGAGGAAGCCTACGGGTGTGGGGGTCGAACTGTGACTAAGTGGCTGGTGCATTGGAGTAGAACTTCACCAGCTGAAGCTTCTTGGGAGTTGGCTGAGGAGATGATGCAACGCTTTCCAGCTTTTAATCCATGACTATTTCCCATGTGTAGTTGTCCTCGTGTTTTCTTGTATTTGGTTGATGATTCAGGTTTGGGTTCATTCTTTCAAGAGGGGAGTAATGATACGTTACCGTATCATGCTTAGTTAGCAATAGTGTATGATAAGTCGTCTAGTTGAATGACCTGTCGCCTATGGATAGGAAGTTAACTGTGTTGTGGATATATTGTTTTCCCATAAACCAACAAGGGATGTAGGTTGTAAATAAAATGCAATTATACAAATTATTAGAAAAAAAAGTTAGAAAAAAGTAATTATAGATAAATATAAGATTTTTATGAAGCATGAAATTAATGAAAAATAAGTTAGCAAAATATATAAGAGGGGTTAGGGTAACTTTAAGAGACTTAGTTCTCTTTTGGCAAGTCTCGAGTTTGACTTTTTGTGTATGTAGGAAATCTTCCTCGGAAGATTCACCCCCCATAGTCAGGTGTGCGATGTAGTAGAATTCGGTTTAGTCAGTACTAACTTCTGAAAATTAGATGAACAACTAAAAAATTAAATATGTTGTAACAGCCCAGGTAAAAATTTTATTTTTACCGGGACTGTTTAAGTTAATTTACAGTAATTTACCGTTGATTTTTAATCTTGGGTGATTAAATTATGGTAAATCGAGCCTTGAATTCTGAAACCGAGCCTTGTCCCACGTTCGGGATTTTTCTGCGGATTTTACGGACCAAGGTGGGATTTTTCCGGGTCCGGGAATCTTCGGAAAAAGCCGAGATTATTCTCGAATTATCGGACCAGAAATAAGACAAGTGGGTATACTGGATATTTTCGGGTCCAGGTGGGCCACACTTCACATGCAACATAGTAACTGCATAATTGAAGTTCAATTATTTAGCCGCCATTTCCTGTGATACCTGTGAATTGCTAGTGCCTAAGCTGCCTATTAAACTGTATTTTTCTGCCACCCTATGCACGCCATCACCAACTTCACCATCTCTCCCTCTCCTTGCTTTTCTTTTCTTCCTCCCTGAAAATACACAAACCAGAAAAAGAAAAAAAAGAAAAAAAAAACAACCACACGCCGTCGTTTGGGGCAATACCCCTCTCCCCTCCCTTTTCTTTTCTCCTTCTTCTTCTCCACCGTGAACCACCCCACCGGCCACCACCTGCAACTGCCGCCGCCGGGCCAGCACCACCCTCTCCTTTTCTTCTCCTCCCTTCTCTCCCCTACTTGCCGTCGTAGCAAGCCACGCCTCCCCTCGCTCTTCCTCCTCCTCACACGCGTGGCAGCCGACCCGCAAGGACGAACCGCCACCGCCTCCCCATCGGACCCGACGCCAACTTCTCGCTACTGCTGGAGCACCACGCCGCCTTCGCCTCACCGTCCCGAGTTTTGCCTCGCTGCGCCGCCGTGATCTACAACGCCGAGGTGAGCTACAGCCGTCCGTGAGGTCTCGACCCGGATGCGTGAGGACTTGACCCGTTTAGTGGTCAGGTCGTGACTGGGTCTGAGCCTTTGGGCCGCGCGGGTCCTGGGCCGGATGTGGCTTGGGCCTGCTGTGGTCTGGGCTTGGACCTGGGTTTGATCTTGGGTTTGGGCTGAATTTGGGTATGGGTTGTATAGTAAAGCCCAGCCCGATTTAATTAGAAAAAAAGAAGAATAAAAAGAGAGAATTAAATCTGGAAAATGGAATTAAAAAGAAGAAAAATATAATTGTGAAATTAATGAGGGAAATATAAATTTAGGGGAAGTATGTGGTATATGGAAAATAATTTTGGGAACATATATAAGGTAAGTAATAATTTGTAGAAATTGTATTTTGGAAAGTACGTACTTAAGAAATAATTATGGAAAGGGTATTATCAAAGTATAATACCGGTATAGTACCCGGGTATAGGAATAAGTATAGAAGGGCATTTTGACACCTTGAAATAAATGGTGAATGATGATAATGATGGAAAATTAATCCGGGAGAGTAACCGAGCCGAGTTTATGTTTAATTTCCGGTATACAGTATTAGCAAGGCATTTGCATACCATCTTATGTGTGCATATTATTTGATTGATATAGGAGTTGATAACGAACAATTTGCTGAGGAACCGGACTTGGAACTTGCTGGACAATTCCATAATTGAATATCGGCTAAGGTGAGGAT
>JAKUCV010003746.1:3164-17615 GCA_028386065.3 Turnera subulata
TGTATATGAAATGCTTTCTTCAGTTGCTTGTCTCAAGCACGGAGCGGAGGATAGCTATACTACAAATATATGTTATATGCAACGTAACAAATTGATATGTATTTATGATAACTTTGAATATCCAAGGAAGAAACCTTCTTCAAATAATTAAGATCATTTGGCGCAGTAAATGCACTGGCAGGAAAGGAAAATGAGAATTATTAAGGTCACTCTATTGGAAGAATAATTTTAGTATAAAGTTAATAAAGCTGGTCAAGCCCCCTAGCACATAATGAATTTGGCTACAATAGGAAATGAACAGTTCATCACGAGATTATCGAATGTGAAATGACTCTTACGTACCTTGTTACTGTGTAGCGGCCATGTGGATGGAGGAGAATAGACGACAAAGGTAGTTCGTCCTTTAAACTAACAAATCCAACTGCACAATCCAGAAGTAAAGGAGATATTTAAGGATGTAATTGAGGACTACTAATACAGCGACCCATACCAACATTGATACGATTCTTTGTCGGATGTTATGATGTCTTGTGAAGATCTAATGTAAAGATCTAATGCATCATGCATGTCATATTATAATATTTCTCATCTATACCATAATTATATATGTTCTCTTCTCACCTATATAAGACTTATTTTATTGGAGTTCTAATGAGTTGTTTCCAGTTTGATCATTGTTATAAAGTATATCTTTTAATAAGTTGTGCGATGGATATTTATACATGAGCGGCACATGAACATATATATACCACCATCCCAGTAACTGGATTGTGCTAATATATTAGCTTGCTAGCTAGTTATTAATTTTAATTAATATGTAAAACTATGTTTGCACCAAGTGTGAACTATATGATATGGTTCTCTGAAAAAATACTCGTCAGTTTGGCCAAAGCCATACATATCTGGAGATCACGAATAATTTAGCGTTGATTATACAGACGAATGGCCCTTTTTAGACCTTACGAGGCATAAATTCAGTGATTGATATGTGGTCCTTTAAAACCTTTTTAGACCTGAGAACTTACGAATAATAAGCCAGTATGATTTATTAAGCCTGATCATGTATGATATGTGGCTCCACATAGGAAATTTATCCTTGAAACCAATAGCTAGAAAGAATCGCATAAGCACATCGCATTTCCCAGGGATTTGTGTCTGCCATAAACAAAAAAAAAATGTAATTTTTTTTTTTGAAGAGACCAAACATTTCGTTTCCTTGTGGACTGGGATGACTCTTTGATCTGCTATGTGACCTAAATTTATTGGTACAAATTTTAAAGAATATAAGTTAGATCTTGTCTACCTGATGTCCAAAAGGTCGTTGTCACTTTTATTGAGGACGCACTTAGTAGTAGTAGTCAATTAAAATCACATGGTAAGGATTGATATATAGATGCATGCTTTTGTTGAAAAAAACGAAGATATCCAACATTAACTTCGCCCGTTGGATTTGGTTGACGCAGGAAGTTGATCCTTGATGTGACCAAGTGTGTGATTATTCAATATGCTTTGTACATATAAGCCAAGTGATTTACTTTTCCTTTTGTTCATGTTTCAGACGTTGGCGATCTACAAACTGTGCTCCTGTTGTCGTAAAACCACTGGATGTTGTTGCCAATTATTCGAAAGACAAATGAACCTGACCCACTAGGCACCAATAGAGATAATGCATGGAAAGCAGACAGAAAATCCACATCTACTAACAATGCTGTGAATAAAGGAAATGAATTTTTACTGAAAAAGAAGCCTTTGCTGAGGGAGTTGATGTCCTTAAATGGAGGTTGCCTTAGGATACAGAGTACATTAGAGAAAAATAAAGAAAGCCTTAAACAGAATTAGGAGTCCAAAAGTTTGTATTTTCTTTATTATACACAAGAGCAGCTTTTTATTCTATGAAGTGATATATCGTGCAAGGATGGGAATTTTGTGTTATAAGTCAGCGTTCAAGTTGATGAAATTCAAACGTCCTTTCTATCAAATACCAAAAAAAAACTAACAGTTTAATTATGAGTTATGTATTGTATATTTCAAAGCACCTGGATGCACAACTTTTTTATCCCATCCAAAACAAACCGCATTGTATCACTAATCAAATACCTCAAAAAAAAAAACTAATAACCATTTATAAAATATTTAACTTACATCTAAGAAATAGACAATAACGTCCATCATAATCCAACATAACATCAAATTTAAATCATCTTTAGAAGGAATTATTCACTAATTGAAGACTATAAGAAATCCTATAATTCAAAATATAATAATTGAAAATAGTAACCCCTCGAGGCATGCACGCACAAAGTTTCAGTTCAACAATTATGTATTGGTCTGAGCATTTATAATTTCTTTTTTTTAATCAGCAACCACTTTAAGAAGCACGAAAAAAAATATATTGATAACAAGGCAAACCTAAAACCAAAATAGACAGTTTGTAAGCGCCTCATGCGCGGGCACTCAAAAGACAGTTTTTTAGGGACTATGGCGTTTCAAGAAGATAGAGGAAGATGGAGGGGGTAACTGTAGCTGTCACCGCCTTGGGAGTGGCTCGCACGCATGGTGTGATGATTTTTTTGCCACGATTGCTATCAGGTTTGGAAGATTTCTGAAGCTATACAATAATCTGGAGAATAGTAATGATTTGGAGACTGCCAAAATCCTGATCTCAACAACTTACAGGAATCCAATTTCACGCTTCTTTAAAACTCAAATTGGGCAGAAGTTTTTTGATGTTTCAGTATGTGAAATTCAGTCAGGCCAACCATCTCCTGCATCTTTTGCTAATCAATTGCAGGAAGATTCAGATTGGGTCAGCATTAGTATGGTGCCATGTTCGGTCTCGAATGATCCTTTTGGGATTTTAAAAATTATTAAGGATCTTGGTAATAGAAATACAGCTGGAGCCAACAACTTTCAAACAGGGAAGAAGAGGAATGATCAGTCGGGTATTGGGGGTCTCGTTAGGGCGGCTCTCTGGATGTCTCTTCTCGAGAGTAGCCGACGCTCCTTTCGAAAGGAATGTCTCAATGTCACGTCGGTTCGGGCGTCAGGAGGTCGTTTTCAGCAAATAATTCGTCTGTTGTCAAGTCCTGTGGGCTTCAAGTTCCTGAAGGCCCGATTGCGCCACAAGCCCAAGTCAATTAATGAGAGCCACTTGGGTGTGGGTTGTTCTTCAAGGCCTAGGCCGGTTTTAGCCTCGTCTCCTGACGGAAGTAATGCCCAAAATCATAATGCGAGAGACTTGTCATCGTCTGAGGATGGTCATAGCGAAATTGTGACCACTCGTTCGAGGACTTCTTCTCTTAATAGTGGTAGGGGTGATTGTTTTGTAAAAGCATTGGCAAACTTACTTTCTTCTATCCTAGAGAAAGCTAAACGCAATAAAATCACGCGAATTAAGAGGATAAAGAAAGTCACTGCTGTTGGCTCCATTAAGTCCTTAGTTTCTAGCGATAGTTCTACACAGGATCTTGACATCGTTGCCAGAAATAAGAGGGCTGCCGTGGGAGCTTCGACCATCAACCTGAAAGAAGCTATGCTCCTGAGGTGAGGAAAGCCTTAGAAGTAAGGAGAGCTTTAGGCCTTGAGGAAGGAGAGCTCTCTATCGATCTGGAGCTCGTGGTGGACGGGCTTGTTGAGAGAGAAAACCTGGAGTGGGCTAGTGTCCACCCGCAGCTGTAAGGTTAGTTTTCTTCCTTCTTTTGTGAAGTGTGTGTGTGTTTTCTCTATCATGTTTTGTGCCATCTCTAGGAATGTGAGAGGTCTTGGATCTCGGGGCAAACAGAATTCAGTTTGGGAGTTGATTAGTAAGGAGGCTACTAAACTGGTTTTTTGTGTGAAACCAAATGTTTCGGTTGGTCTCAGGTTGAATTTGGTAGAGTTTGGGGGCGTGGAAAATTTGGTTTTCTAGCGGTGGATGCTATGGGCAGTTCTAGTGGTCTTGCCCTTTTGTGGGATGAAAGTTATTTTCATTATTCTAGGGGTGTCTCAGGAGATCATTGGATTCTCATCGAAGGATCGACTCCTGGAGGCATTCAATTGTCAGTGTGCGGAATTTATGCTCCTTCTGAGTTGGATGTTAGAATTCTTCTATGGGAGGAGTTAGCGGTTTTATTGCAAGGGTCTGATTTTCCATGTCTGAATTTTAATGAGGCTCTTTTGCCGGAGGATCGACTTAGTGGAAGATTATGTAATAGGGGGCATGTGCATTAGCTGAGTTTATTTCCAGTTTACAGTTATGCGAGGTCAAGCTGGTGGGTAGAAAATCTTGCTGCCAGCAGGATTGACAGGGCATTCTTTGACCCTGAGTGGTTTACTTTATTTCCATTTATCTCTTTACGGGTTGGTAGTAAATGTTAGTGTAATATGCCCAAAAGCCAATCATAGGATGATTGTATATAGTCATGTATATTCATTAAGGTTATTCCAATAAATATGTTTATGTGATAAACGCTTGCACATATTTATAACCCTAGAATATCTCATATTCTTAAATGTCCCTAGTCAATTATTATTATGGATGGGTTGTAATAATAAATTAAGACTAGCGTATGTTGAGAATTATATGAGATATGAATTCTACATACGGGTACAAGTTAGAGAACTTGTGGTCTGGACCGACCCGACATAAGAACACTACATGGAACGTTATATGATTGTCATTACTGGTTCTTATATGTATTGTCCTTAGACCTGAGATCATCAAGGTTCCCAACATGTGAGTCATATACTTTGATATTACTCTTGGCAATTCGTAACCGAGTAGACCTTAGTGTAATCATTGGGTATATGATATAATGTGTAGTGGGTTTTGTATGATCAAGATGGGATTCGTCCAACCCTTATAATGATTATATTATCAGATGGACCTCTTGATAGAGTTGAACTGTAAATGCATGGCCATGCTCGGATTATATGATATGGTGATATCATTAGTATCCGTTTTACACAGTTAACTCGGGGATCAAGAAACTTAGATTAAACATATACGAGATTGACTTATTCCATGTCTCTTATTTGATCTTGATAATGGGACGAAAGGATAATGACATGTTTCCAAGGCATAATGAATCAGTATTGATCTTGTCGTTTGGGTAGCAATGATGTGTTGCTAGATGCTGCTCAATGTTTATAATTGTAAATGAGTTTACAATTATTGCCAAACCTTACAAGTTCCTACAGGGTCACACACTTAGAACTAATGATTCGAGCTGGTGGTTAAACCATGGTTGGACCGTAGTTCGACCAGGTATTTGAGCTAGTGGTTAGACCATGGTTGGACTAGGTCGTTTTGGGTTGACTTGGTTCACTAATTATCAGAATTATTGAACCAGAATTAATGCCATATGATGTGTAATCCCACTAATGCTTAGTGGAGCATTAAGGCATAGTGGAGACATGATTAGTCTTAAAGGATAATCATGATGGCTAATGCATGATGATGTTGGCCATTGTCTCATTAATCTATGCATTAATTGTGTGTATAAATAGAGGTTGATAATCAGATTATCAACATAAGAGAGTAGACACACAATTCAGATTACACACTTCATTCTTTGAGAAAGAAAGAAACACACCAAACACTAGTTTCTAGCTCTCGGAGTTTCTGCAACTAGCACTGCGGTTCGGGAGTGCTCGGGTTAGTGATTCTGAGACGGTTGCTAGTTAGTTATTGACGGTTCGTGTGGATACCATAGAGGAGTCGGATTTCTGCCCGGTTCTAGCTGATTCGACTCAATAGTTGAGTGAAAGAACTCAACCAATCCAGGTACGATTTTTGTTATTCGGTTTACTCTGTTTCACATGGATCCTCCATGAGTTCTGGGTCTTTCCGCTGCATTTTGTTTATCAAGTTTGCATGCCCGGATACTTACAGTAAAGATGGGTCAGATCACTACCCAATCATCTTAGCATATGAAACTATTAACTGGGGCCTAAAGCCCTTTAGGTTTCTGAATTGTTGGCTTAATTCGAAGGATTTTGATGATGCGTTGGTTGAAGTGTGGGAAGAAGCCTATCGAAAATTCCCAGGTAAATTCAAGCTTATCAAGAAACTTGGCTTTTTAAAACAAGCTCTTAGGGAGTGGAATATATGTGTTTTCGGCAACATTGATGCCTCCCTAAAAGATCTGAACGTCAGATTGCGAGTTTGAATCTGATTACTGAACACCGGTGCCTCAATGATGTTGAGCGCCTCTCACTTTATAATTTGAAATCTGATCTGGCTTCTAGGCAGAGACAAAGAGAGTGCTTGTGGAGGCAGAAGTCTAGAGTGACCTGGTTGAGACTGGGTGATAAGAATACTAAATTCTTCCACACCGTGGCCTGTAACAGAGGAAGAAGAAACGGTATTCAAGCTGTTTTTGCTGATGGATTTTTGTTAGACGAACCAGTGGATATCAAGAGGACCGCCAAGAATTTTTTTGAAAGTCTCTTTATGCCTTCACAGGTTGTTCGGTTCAGCACAGGTTCTTTGGGGTTCAGAAGACTCTGAAAATCTGAAGGCTGCCTTGGAGACCCATTCGTGAATGAGGAAATTAAAAGGGCCGTATGGAATTGTGGTTGTGATAAGGCGCTGGGCCCTGACGGTTTCAATTTTGCTTTCTACAAGAGAGCTTAGAATCTGATTGGGGACGACTTGGTCGATCTGTTCAAGGAATTTGTTAAAACCAGTTGTCTCCATAAGGGGATTAATTGTGCTTTACTCACACTTATTCCAAAGAAACCAGAGTCTCAGTCTTTTGATGATTATCGACCTATTAGTCTCATCCACAGGATTTATAAGGGGTGGCGACAGTATTGGCAGGTATATTAAAGAATGTCATACCGGTGGTTGTCAGCAACTCTCAGTTTGCTTTTATTGAAGGAAAACAAATAATGGATTGTATATTCACTGTGTCTGAAACTATCCATCTTATCAGAAATTCTGGAAGTAAAGCAATTTTGTGGAAAATAGACTTCAAGAAGGCTTATGACTCTGTTTCTTGGGCTGGCTTGATGGATATTATGGTTAATATGGGCTTTGGTGCTAAGTGGTGTCGGTGGATTAAAAATTGTCTGGATAACTCCTTTCTTAACGTGTTAATCAACAGTTTACCTTCTGGGGATTTCAGGATTTTCATGGGCTTAAAATAGGGAGATCCTCCATCTTTCTTTCTATTCAATTTAGTGGCAGAGGCTCTCTCAGTGATGATCAAACAAGCTATCTTGCAAGGCTTAGTAAAAGAAGTTCAACTCCTTTAATTGATTCTTGTGATCCTTCCATTCGTTGACGATATCCTTCTCATCTCTCCTGAAGATGTGGAGTCCCTTCTCAATTTAAAGAGATGTCTGCGGTGTTTCGAAGCGATGTCCGGTTTACACATCAACTTCCACAAAAGCACTGTTATTGGAGTAAACATCCCTGACTGCCGAATCTGTGAGATTGTTGCCTTGCTTCAAAGTAGAGTTGAACGGCTCCTATTATCTTATTTGGGCCTCTCAATCGATGGTAACATGCGGAGGGTAAAAGGTTAGGATCCTGTTGTCAATCGTCTTAAGAACAGGCTGGCTGCATGGAAAGGGAAATTTTTTGTCCTTGGGAGGTAGAGTTATTTTGATTAGGTTTGTTCTCTCTAATTTTCCTATCTATTACCTATCGCTCTATAAAATTCCAATAGGATCTGCGAAGAAAATAGTTAGTATCCAAAAAAAAATTCTTTGGAGTGGTGGCGGTGATCGTAAGAAGTTGTGTATGGTTGCTTGGGATTATATTGCAAAACCAAGAGAATTTGGTGGATTGGGTATTGAGTCAATTCTAGCAAAGAATAGATGTCTATTATTCAAATAGATGTGGCAGTTTATCCATTATGATTTCACATCAGAAGACATTCCTTTTTGGGCCAAGATCATTGATAATTGTTATCGGATTGAGGCTGATGGGTTGTGGCCTTCCTTTATAAGCTCCGGTAGTTCTGGTATTTGGTGTGGAATCTTATCAGCTGGTGACGCCTGTAATGGTTTGTGGGGTCTGAACGATTTTATCCGTATAGCCTTGGGGATGGAAATCGTTGTAAATTTTGGCATGATGGTTGGCTTGATGGGGAGGTTCTCAAACTATCTTTCCCTAGGCTTTTTTCTATCACTGTTCATCAGGATGTGGTAGTTAAGAATGCCATTCGGTGGACTGATGGTATATGGACTGTTGAATTAATTTGGAGGAGGGAATTATTTTCTTGGGAGCAAGATGAGGTGAAGGCATTAATGATAAGGTTTCTGGTATTAGGCTCAATGTCAATGCCCTGGATGCATGGTGGTGGTCTCACAGCAAGAATGGTAGCTTCTCATCTAAGGAAGGTTACGAATCTCTTATGGCCTCAGCCCCTCCTCGGAGACTCATCCCGTGTGTTTGGCTTGGTTTGGCACCTCCTAAAGTTTAATATTTCTTATGGATGGCTTTTCATCACGGTTTGGTAACCAAGTCAGCACCCTTTTATCGAGGTATTATCAGTCTGGAGGACGCTCTGTGCGTGTTTTGCGGGGAGAAAATTGAGTCTAGAGTTTATTTGCTCATACACTGTCGATTTTCTTGGTGTTTATGGGCTAAACTATGCTGATGGTGGGGTGTCTCATGGTGCACGCCGGGGTGTCTTGAAGATTTTTTCATCCAATGGTCTGAGTTATCGGGTGCAATGTCTGCTAAGTCTTCTTGGATGCTTATTCTTTTCTCTACCTTATGGAGTCTGTGGCTATACAGGAACAAGAAGCATCTTGACCGAACGGATGTGGCTTGGGAAAGGGCCTTTGATGTTAATTTGTTGAGGTTTCTCGGCTGGATGAAGGCGAAACAACCTAATTTTCCATTCAATCTGCAGGATCTCCTATCTATGCTGATGGGCTCAAGCAATGGAGAGGAGTCAAATGTAAAATTGGCTTTGTTTTGATTGTTTCTGTTGGTCTATGTATTAGGTGTTAAAATGTTCTTTTGTTAAGCTTGTACTATCTGGTGTTTAATTTGTCATTTCTTTGATGACTTCTAAACCTGTTTCACCCTTTATTCTTTAGTAAAGCATCGTTTATATCAAAAAAAAAGCACGAAAAATATTTTTCCCCTTTCTTTTGACAAAACAAAGTTGGTATTTTAATATTTTTTCTAATTTTAAAAGTATTGGTAATTAATATTTTTTCACTTTATTATGATCAAAAAATTCAATCTGTTCAATCTTTATACGAAGCACTAATTAACTTTCCTGATACCAAACGCCATCTATTATCAATGTCGCGCATCAGGCCGCTTCAAAGTAACAATCAACATGCCTTATTTAATTGTCTAACCTTTATGGTTTGCAAAATTTTTTGGCCTGCAAATCTCCATCACACATTCTAGTCATGCGTGATGAACTGATTGGTTTAATTTGGATCTACCAGCTGTGGCATGCATATTTGATTTCTTTTCCTAGTTGGAGAATTCCAAAATCTACAACAGCAATAATTGTGAAACAGAATACACATGATTCACTAACTTATGATAGTGAGAAAGCCCACCAATGCAAATTAGAGAGAATGGATCTTGATGGTGACTTGCCATCAGCATTGCTGTTAATTTTATCTCCACAAATTTGATCATTTCACGGGAAACGAAGGTAAAAGTTTGCACAAGAAAGCTTTCCCATCAGTTATCAATGACTGTCCAAATTGTGACGAGCAAAAACATTGGCTAGTTGGGGTCCAGACTAAATCATTGGTTATCTTCTCGTCATCCCCAAGTTGTGCACTCACATGCAATATCGCAACATACTCGAGTCACAAATAAATACCGAACGATTCGATTGTCAATTAATGTTTATTTGATTAGAGGCCTTATATTATAGTACCATATTGACACACAACGCGATTTTTTTCCCATGTGAGAAAAAAAACAAAGGTTAGCCAATTAATAGCCACCACTTGTATATTCACCATTAATTATTTTGAACATGGGCGTAACATTAAGAAGAAGAATAGCCCGCCGGAAAATAGCAATAAGAATTAACTTTCGTTCAGAAAATAGATGAGAATTAACTGCTAGTCAGAGTGGCAGTACGGTAAAAAACAGAGGAAATAGTCAAACAATTTCTGCCTCAAATTATCCGCAGGGATAAATCAGAGCATCTCTTAGATAAAACAACTTTGAACTTTTCTATGAATTATCTTCAAAAATTCTGTCACTGTCTCCCTCGCCATTCTTTAATTACTTGGTCTTGCATCCAATTCATTCTTTAATGGGTTATTGTAAAATGCTATCTAGTTCTGAGACATGCAGGATAAAATGAAGCAGGCCAGTGACATAATGAATTTAAATTTTAAGATTTGGGTCATTTTCCTGACGTTTTATAATTATTCTCCGCTAAATTTATTTTATCGACGGACAGTAAACATCTTATACAAGAAAGAATATGTTCGATTTTGTCCTTGTCGTTTGGTACCAATCAGGAATTCAGGATGCAACTCTTTTCCCCAACACAAACTCCCTTTTCCCATTTGGCCCTTCATTCACCTGAAGAACCGAGTAGCGAGCACCACAAACACCTGCAGATCTTGTTCCAGTGTTCCTTACAATTATTACTGCTCCCTGACATGACACCATAACAAGCACAAAGATCCTAAACCCATGTCAATGGTATCATCATGTGCCACAAATGAAGAACTGCAGAGTGTATGGCTACTTTAAACTAGACAATGCAAACATTCCCAAAAACAAAAATAAAAATTGAATGCAGGCATTGCAGGCCAAACAGAGGCATCAGGCTCACAGGATCACACAAGGGTTAATATTGATGGATTGGATGGATGGATGGATGGACTCGGATATCAAAAAGGACCCGTTAAGGTAGGTCGTTTTTTTTCGGCTTCGTCCAATAAACGACTCAAGCTAGTACTACTAGCTGGCTGCTACTCCTCTATCTAATAAAAACACAGAAAAGCTGACGTCAAAAACAATCACAGAGAAGATCCGTGTCAACATCCGCCGTCCGCGTGGCACGATCTTCCCCTACTAATTATGGTAAAGTACCCCCTCCGTAGCGTTTAGTCATTTCTCACTTCGTATCCAAACACCATTGGCACACGTGTCCCCTTTCTCGAACTGTCAATAAAAAACCTAAAACTAAACAGCCCCCCAAAAAAACTCAAAAAAGAACAAAACAAGACGGATCCAAACACTTTTAGTGCACATTGAACAAGGAGAGGAGGGAGGAGGACTGGGGGGTGGAGATAAATACGTGCCCCTATTTTGGTGCGAGAACTAGACACTCTTCGGTTTCTCATTGGTTGAAGGGATGGGCCCAATTACAAGACTCCTCACAGTCGTGGGCCCATTTAAGTCTTTCCCTGCCACGTATCGCCCCTCAACCAATCTCATTTCGGTGCTGTTAAACCCGCTGTTGACACACGTGTCAGAGCCCACACGCGTCAAGCCCACAGTTCCTATAAATCCCCACCCTTCTCCCCCGTACCGGTGCCTTGCACCACCTTTTGCATTTAGTGCGTGCAGATATCGTCGTCGTTTAGTATACACAGAGGAGGGAGAGAGAGAGGGAGAGAGAGAGAGAGAGAAACAGAGAGGAGAGTAGTAGGGTTTCGGTTTTGAAGCTTTTTAAAGAGAGGAAAAAGAAAGAAAGAGGGATAGAGAGAGAGAGATGGATGGAGGGTGTTGTATTGCAAGGTACGCGGGTGGTGGTGGTGGTGGAGCGTACGACATGTCAAAGGTGAACCGGATAATGCTCAAGTTCCGGCCTATAGCGCCCAAACCGGCGACTACCAGTTCTGGGTCGGGTGGGTCGTCGTCTCAGGAGTTCAGCGATGTGAGCCCCAGGAGTGGAAGAGGCAAAAGGAAGTGCAACGGTAGTAACAGCAACGGCAACAGTACTAGGAGAGGAGGTAGTGGTTGTGGTAGTAGAAAGAGGAAGGCTTTGAGTGAAGAGAAAGTGGAAACTACCGTGGCCGTCACCCTGTCTCTGTTGCCGGAGACACCTGATCGGAAGGAGATGATCACTACTCCGGTGAAGCAGTCTCCGGTGGGGTTTGTCACGCCAAAACAGGCGAAGAACGTCCCTACTTGGCTCAGCTTTGGAAGCGGTAATTATAACGATGTGAAGAGCTGTGATCAGATGGTGGCATTTGGGGGGTATGGTGTATCGTCGGACCGGGCAGCGGCGGCCGCGGCGGCGGTGATGCCTCAAGCAACGAGGGTGGTAGGCTCATGCGTGACGGTGGAATGCGTGACGGACACGTGGGTGGACGGGGACGGGCTGGGGTGCACGGACGAGGAGAGGAGGGTGAATCTGGGGAGGGACACGTGCCCCGGGTTCATATCCGACGAGTTCGGCCGGGTGACGTGGACGAATGAGGCGTATCGTGACATGGTAGGGGTGCAGCAGCAGGGAGGGGATAATATGGTGGTGTGGCTTGTGATGAAGGAGATGGTGCCCGTGACGGTGACGCTAGCAGGGCACAGGGCGTTCACTTGCAGGGTCATGGTGCAGCACTACGATAACAACACGTGTACGGGTGGGATGATGATCAGCCGAGGGAAGGAGGCGGTGAAGAGCTCTATTACGGTGCCGTGTGATGTGTGGAGAATGGACTGTGGTGGGTTTGCATGGAGGTTGGACGTCAAAGCAGCTCTTTGTTTGGGTCGCTGAAAAAAGAGAAGGATAGTACAAATACCTCTTTGGGGTGCCCGGTGGTTGCCTACTTTGTCTATAAACCTGCGGTTTACCTGCAACTGATGATGCTTTAACAATAGAAGAAACCTGATGAAGATAACCTTAAAATTGTGTATAGTTTGGTCCCCTAGTTAGTTCCTTTTGATATGTGTTGCCTTTCTTTTTGCAACTTTGTACTGTTTGTCCATGTGCCATCCTAGCTCTCTTGTCTTTCCTTTTTCCATCTTTCTGTGGAGTGGCCAGCTCTACTCTGGCCTTTGGGTGTTTTACATGTTCAGCAGCGCTGATTTGCTACCAATAGATTTGAGAGAAATCTTAAGGTGTTTATGTAATCATATTCATATCCTTAATCATCAATCTTTCCTGATTATTTTATGTCAGTGGTTTTACTTTCAGTTCGTTTGTGTGTATATATTACTTACATCTTTTACTACTTTATTGCCGTTTGTTTCTTTTAGTTATTGCACCCCAAGAATTCGTACGTGGGTTGGGTATGTATTGTTTGGAAATCGAGGTTTTTTGGTACCAGGACGACTTTGAATTGGTTCCCAATACGATTAAATGGTCATGATACATGAACGGATGAACCCTTGCGTTTGTAACTTTGTAGCAGTACAAGAAGTACAAGTGGAGAGAAGAGAGGGTATGGTCTCTGATGCATGACTGCAGGGAATGGCGTGCAGGTGGGGAAAGTGTGGGTGCAGTTTTTGGAGGAAGGAATGAAAAAGCTGCAATCTAAAGACAGGTTAGGGATGTTAGTTGGCTAGGTTACTGTACAGGTAGGGCATATCGATCACAAATGGTGTGTCTATTTCAGGAACTTCACTGATTGGTAAATAAATCATGTGTTTACGGTTTTTTTTTTTTTTGACTCTGTATGATTTTGAACTATAGGAAGGAGAGTACAGACAACTTTCTCGCGAAGTGTTATCCACCATGCAATCTCTGCTTACGAATGGTGCAAAGCTGTCCCCTCTGGACCAGCCTAGTTCTTTTTGGCTCTTTATGGGCGGTTCTGTGCCACCACCTTTGTGAAATGCATTTATTATGAGCTTATTCAGTCATTCTTTGTACAACTTCTGGTAGCAATCCGATGGCAAAAGGAATACCATGCACTGGATTGGTACTATACCAGTTTTCTTTTCCCATATACCCCCCTCCTGTTCGTGGAGGTTCTTTTAGAAAAAAATTGAAAAACCTCTCCCTGTCAATTTCAAGTTTTGGGGGACGAAACATGCTTGCCAAAAATGCTTGGATTGGAGAATATCTACTATGTTAGCCCGAGTGGGGAGTTCAATGTCCTTGTTACTAGGTTGAGTTGTTTGCCTAGGTGGGCAATTTAATGTTCCATAAATAAAGTTTTGGATCTAATTTCTATTTTCTGTGGATAAAAAATGTATTTTTTGAAGGATTGATTCTATGATGAATAGTGTCTTAACATGGGTGAGCCTATAGTGTTTGAATATGGATTAGTTGGATGTGGAAGGGATGATTTAACAATAGTGTTTGCATAATGAGAATGCCAATATTTAGAACAATAAGGTTAACAAATATTCAACAAAAAAAAGTTAACAAATAAGATTTGATGGACAAAAAAGATGAAGGGTTCTGAAAATTGGAACAATGGTTGAATAAATTATGTTTGAATTTATGGATATTTTGATTTATGGTTTAACTGTTATTTTTTGTCCATTTCTTAATTAACCAAGTTGAACATAATATCAGAGTTAGCTAGATTTTTATTTGGTACATGAATTTAGAAACTACCCAA
>JAKUCV010003747.1:0-97148 GCA_028386065.3 Turnera subulata
ACAGAAATATTGATTCTCTCCCCGAAGCTCCTCCACACTAAGGTAATCGTCTAAACTCTCTTCTAAGCCTTTCATACCTTTGACATTTAACTCTAGCTCATAGAAGTCTTCCATCTTTGAAGACGCATCAGAATCTCTTCCACACCTTGAACATCTGTGTACAGGATGGAGACAGAAGAATGAAAAAACGAACATTAAAAATTAACAGAACTCATTTTCTCAAAAAGAAAATTTGGTAGATACCAGAACACTATTAAAACATCTTAGTTGCAACCAATTGGCTTGAGAATTAAATAACGGTCTCTCTGCTGATAGTGCATGGTGCAGTACACATCATAAAGGGAAGTTTAAATCGTTGAACTAGTTTTGCAGCTTGCACACAATCAACATCACTATTTTTCTACATAAAAGTTAAATCATATTGGAAAATCAAAAGCTATTTCACTATCCCTTGTCACTTCAGTGAGTATTATAGCATTGCATGTATAGAACTGTTATGACCTTCACAAAAGGACCAGATGCCTATAAAGCTGTACCCATAGATGCCAATCTCTATTTGCCATTTTCTACAGACAGACATCATCTTCAGTCATCAATCACAGTACAAGCAGCCAAATGCCTCAAGCTCACTCAAAACCTCTGCTGCTACTACCACAGATCTCATGAAATACACAACTCATATTTTCAGTTACTTAGCAGATTGGATATAGAGACTTTCAGAAATACTCAACAGATTGGATCTAGAGATGGAAGAGCTAAAAAACTTAAGATCATAGTTATTAAACCATTTCAAATGTTCTCAATCTATACCCACAAAATCGTAGATATAAGCCAAGTAGATTAGAAAAGCAGACATCATCGTCAGCATCAGTAACATCAACCACAGTACAAGCAAACACACACCGCAAGCTCATTCAAAACTTCTGTGCTGCTACTACCATGGTTCTAATGAAATACACAATTCTGACTTTCACATACACTTAATAGATTGGATCTAGAGCTGGAAGAGCTATCCAACTTCAATTCATAGTTGGTATAAGCCATGTCAAATGTTCTCAATTTATTCCCACCAAATTATAGATGCAAGCCAAGTTTCTATGTCTCATGACACCTATAAGCATCCACCAAATAAAAAAAACAGGTAAATGGATTTTTTGGAGTTCATCGAGGTGAGAGAGGACTGTTATACACAAAGATCTTGAGCACAGGAAAACTACAACTATGATGATCCTCAATCAAGCTAAGTCTTGAAGATCACTATAGCAAGGAAGAATACATCTGTTTAGTTAGATAAAACCACAAAATTTTAATCCAACAAACAAAGAAACTATCTGTCACATCACTGGAAAACTAGTCAAAATATTTTTCATCTCAATTTTCCTATTATGTTTACTAATAAACTTTCCAGTAAAAAGCATGAAAAAAATGTTTGCTTGTGAAATTGGAAAACCTTTTTTTGTGAACATAAGGAGGAGAGTTTGACAAGCATGTTTGCTAAAAGAAACAGTAGAAAAGTGAGAACATAGTTAAAGCTGGGGATCAAGCAATTTATAAAAAAGGCAGTGATCTACAAAGAGCGATAATTGTGTCCTTTACTTTCTTTATCAAGAAAGCATAACTCAGGCAACAATTTTCAGTATGTTTCGCTCCCAAGGAAATAGAGAACTAGAAACAAAGTAGTCTTCAAAGATTGAAAAAATACGCATTGCAGGGCTCTACTTTCTGAGGAAAAAAAAGTCCTAGAAAGCAGAATATTTTCCTGTAACCACACCTCGGAAGAAACATATGGCTTGAACAGGTGACACAATTTTGAACAAGTCAGATAAAGAAAAACCTAATCCACTTCTCTGGTAATAAACAGATTTAATCATATTTGGGGATAATATCTATCATACCATAGCTTCATGCATGACTAACACACATGATGTACTCAGGATGTAATAAAAAACTGTCATCCATTTTTAAGCAGATTAAAAGTCGACAAGGAGGGGCAAGCAAAGCTTCCACTGATATTAGAGGCGGACGACCTTCTAATGATAACAAAACCCGGAAAAGACAGTAGCTTCTAAAGCTAGCATCCGTTCCTGCTTCTCATTAATTGTTTCTTAGAGAGACATAAAGGTAAGTAAGGGCATAGCAACACTGTTAAGTAAAGAATTGGAAGCGTAGTAAATATTTCAAAGAAACATAAGGAGGATAATAATCAGAGTACCTAAGAAGAAGATAATTAAATATTAAGTTAGCATTTAGCTTACGTTGTTACATGGGACACACTTCCTCTGAACAGATCTTGGACAATTGTTCTTGCCTGAGACACTCTAGAACGGGTAAGACAGCGCTCAAGCAAAGAAAGCAATAGGGTCAGGAACTCATGGCTATCCTGCTGTACTCCATTATCTAATTCCAATGTCTTTATAAATGGAGCCGAATCGACAAAAGCCCTATTACTAGCATGCAACTGCGCAAAAAGAAGGGCAAGCTCATTCAAGACAGGATGCTGTTTCAGGACTTCTGGTTCGACAGCAAAAAGAGCTTCTCTGAATGAAGAGTTCATGTATAGACATTGTAGTATGCTGTTGGCATAGCACGTAGCTCCCAAGTTTGTAAGACCAGCAGGCGAGTCAGAAGAAGAACGGAGATCAGTGGCAGGGTCTGGGCCAAGAGCTTGAACAATTTCTGACATTTTCTGCCATAAGCCAGATTTACGACTCCCATTGGGCGGTGGAATGAGGCCGCAGAAGCAGTTAGGGTTATCTTTCGTATTCACACGGCAGCCATGGCAAGCCGGCTTACCAATCATGTACAGCTGGTTTACATCGTCCTCGGTGAATTTACGTGTTGCATGGATCTTCCTACAAATACAACCAACGCCCAAAATAATGGCAAACAGAACAGAACAGAACTGCAAGGCACAAAAAGCAAATAAAAATAAGAGCTCAAATGGTTCTTACCTCAACAATTCAGAAGTTACATTCACACTATCCTCTGGCTTATGCCGTTTATTTTTACTCCGAGTAGCCGGCCTGCTCATTCTAGCACCACCACCGACCTGCTAAAAGATTGGCAACACCAAATTCTTCTCAGAAATGATAAAACACCAGAAATTGTTCAACATGTAGACAATGTTCATCAACGCACACACACAAAAAAAAAAACAATGTCATTGCAGAAATATTAATACTAAGCAAAACAAAAATTAATACTAAGCAAGAAGCATCAGCAGCGTCTGTCATTGCAGAAATATTATATTAACGAGCATGAGCAAATTTACTCAGGAAAATGATCGGTTCTACTCAGCTTTATTACTGTTTCTCTCCTTTTTTTCAAAAAAAAAAAACAGAGAGAGAGAGAGAGAGAGATAGACAGCTCTACAGAAACAGTTAAATTGGATTCAATGATCTTCGATCAGAAAGAAATAGCAGTCGTCGATTAAAAAAAAAAAACAAAGGAAAGAGACGAAAAAGAGAACAGGCGAAACGAGAATGCGGTAAAAAAAAAAAAATCAGGAAGAAGAGAAACAACCCTAGAGACATCAAAAGCCAAACAGAGGACCAACAGTAGCAGCAGCAATCGACTAAAACCGAATTACAAGGGGAGTAGCATAAAGAACAGAATCAACGCCAAGCGATCCTTAGCACTCTTGATTGATTATGGAACACGAAAATGAAATTTACAGTATGAAGTAATGAGTTACCTGAAGACGAGAAAAGCGAGGAGGACAGGAAAAAAAGGAAAATCGGCCGAGAGCGGAAATGGGGAGAAGAGAGAGAGAGAGATGAGAGAGTGAGGGATAAACAAAAACAAAAACAAAAAAGAAAAGAAAACAAGTGTTTGCTTTGCTTGTTTGGGGGTGTAATTAGAGAAGGTGGATTGATGAGAGATTTATTAATTTTGAAACGATAAAAAAAAAAAAGGTTTAAGAAGGAAAAGCGAAGAGGCAAAATAACGTAGGGAAGGCGAGCGAGAGCAATTGGCGACGTTTTTGGTGTGTTTTCTTTTTTTTTTTTTGTGTTTTGGATTTTGTGTCTGTTTGTTTGTTTGGGTTTTAAGTTTTAATAATTTTTTGTTGGTAGAGAGGAAGAATAGTTTTTTCTTTTTTTAATTTTTGGGAGAGAGAGAGAGAGGGATAAGGGGAGTTTATAAGGAAGGAAGAGAGAGGTTGAGGTCAGCTTTAAGGTCATGAGATGAGAGTGGGCTTTTGGGTTCTGCAGCCGTCAGTCACTGACTTCTGCTGCTCTGCATGCTCTCGCCGTTCTCTCTCCCCCTATTTTCTCTGACTTATACTCTTTTCTGTGTATTCGTTTTCTTTCTTCACCAACCGTGTATTTCTTTTGACAAAATCACCATGGTTTTGTTAAATGGCGTGTGTCTTTGTTTCGTCAAAAAACCGTGTATTTCTTTTTGTTTCTTCAGGTACATACACCACCTGTAGTAATAAATAAATAATAACGACAAGGAGCTGTGTGGCGGGAGGTAGTCTAATAATCAATTAATTGCTACAAAGTCATTATTAATTCTTTGCACAAAGTAAGATATCTTCCTTAATAATTACCGATTGTTTGTAAAAAAAATTTATTTGTGGAAACTACTACCAAGAGTCGTATATAGATACAATCGAAACTCTTTAGAGCAAGATGATAAAAATGAATCATCAATTTATAAGATATAGAAAAGGTAGAATATCTATATAGGTAAAATACTAGCAATTATTTTCCTTTTATTTCTTACATAATAACATTTTGGTAGGTTAAGGTAATGAACATGTGCATTAGTGATTAATTAATTAGCTAATTAGTGTTAATTAATATTTTAATCTAATTACCTAACCATGTGCTTAATTAGTTTTGATTAATGACAAATTAGGTTTATGAATATTTTAATCCACCATCCAAACCCTTAAATTAAATAATGAAATCAGATTTTATAAGGTTTGAGGTTAGTAGGATTGGTATGTGTGTTAGTGGTATTATTTTAATGGGTTAATGTCTCTTTTATGCCTATGGACCACATTGGATTTCTTACAATTTTGAGGCAAATGTTGGAGATGCTCCTACACCTTATGAACCGGAAATCAAGCATGAATCAACCTAGAAAATGTTTGTTTATTGATCTGGGCAAAGCTTTCAACGATTCATCTCTATCTAGCCCCAACTTGGGATCATCAAATATAGGTACCCAGTCAGCCTGTGCTGACTTTTTGGAAGATTGAGGCAATTTGTTGTAGACGCTCCCATACTCTATAAACCTGGTATTTAGCTTAGTTTCACTCAGAAAATATTGGACTAAGAATCTAGGTAGGTCTCACAACGGATAGATTCGAATCTGACTAACTTAGGATTATCAAACATAGGTGTCTGTCCAGCATATGGTCAGTCCACCCAGTAGGGGCTGATTTTCTTTAACTTTGAAACCATTTGTTGAAGACACTCCCATAATCTATAAACCTGGAATCTAGCCTACTCTAACTCAGAAAATATTTAACTAAAGATCTGGGCAGGTTTTACAACGGATAGATTCGAATCTGATCAACCTAGGATCTCCAAACCTAGGAGTCTGCTAAGCTTTGGCTGACTTTCTTGTACTTTGGAGCCATCTGTTGGAGGCGCTCCTATGAGCACAAAACCTGCAAGTTTGTTTCTCTCTGTTCTGCAGGTATTTGTTTAAAGGACTGCAAAGCTCTCACAACAACTCATTTTGATTCAGTCCAACCTAAAAGAATCAAACATAGGCAGCGGCTCAGCATATGTAGACCACTTTCTGGAATTTGAAGTGATGAACGTTTTGACGCAAATGATGCCAAATCTCGAGGTAGCAGAAAGTGACAGCTAGCCATTGGATGACGAGGCTACCACTTCCTCCAGCCTCTATAAATTGGAGGAAGACTGAAGAACTCAAGTGAGAGCTGCTATTACGAAGTCTTGACATCATACTACTTGAGTTATACTTGCAGTTCTCCAAAAGAGCCTAAATTGAGTGCTATCTATAAGGCTAAAGAGTTGAGCTTAATTGTACATCTTCTTGACTTTGTCACTGAGATTCCTTGTGTGAGATCAAACACACTTTAGTGGGAACTTGGGATTAGTTTGCTAAGGTGGGATTCAACAAACCGGAGAGATTTGTAGTGAGTGATAGGTTTGAGCTTAGCCTAGAAAAAAGCTTGTAAAAGGTTGTGGTTGAACCCGTAAAAGCCACAGTATAGTGAAGGTTAGAAATCTCAAGATGGACTCCTTGAGCAGTGGATGTAGTCCTTAGTGGCGAACCACTGTAAATCGCTGTGCCAATCTCTCTAACCTTTCTCTCTTAAGTGTGTATTAGTGTGTGCATTAGTGCTCATAATCTGCAGACTCGAGTCCAAGAAGGATTTGGCATCAACCGTGCCAAATCAGTGATTAATCGAGAAGGGGCTAATTCACCCCCCCTCCCCCCCTCCTCTTAGCCAAATTGGGCCTACAATTGGTAGCGGAGCAAGGATCTCTGTTGTTGGATTAACCTCCAGGAGAAAAAGATCATGGCATTCGAGGGATACAACATCAACAATGCTCCATACTTCAATGGGTTGAATTTCGACCATTGGAAATTCCGCATGAAGACTTTCCCTGAAGGAAAGGACTTGGAGATGTGGCAAATTGTGAGCACTCCATATTCACGATCAGCAAGAGATATGCAATTCTAGAGTGCGGAAGAAATGAAAAGGGCGAAGCTAGATGCACAAGCTAAAAATGCTCTTCTTTGTGGCATCAGCCAAGCCGAGTTTGAACGAGTGCGTTCATGCAACACCACACATGAGATTTGGAGTCTTCTTTGTATAGCACATGAGGGCACCAATCAAGTTAAAGAATCTAAGATGAACATACTCATGAGAGACTTCGAGCTGTTTCAAATGAGAGGTGACGAGTCCATTCAAGACCTAGACACAAGGTTCACAATTTTATGTAGCAACCTTGCATGTCTAGGGAAAGTGATTACAACAAAGGAAAAGGTAACCAAAATCCTTAGATCACTTCCAGTTGAATGGGAACCCAAAGTCACAACCATTGAGGAAGCCAAAGATGTAAATACGCTTACCTACAATGAAGAAAGAGTTAGCTTTCAACACACAAGAGGATGATTGTGAGAGTGATTCAGATATAGCTCTTGTCACTGGTAAAATGTTTAAGCTTCTTAAGAAAAGAAATCAAAGAGGAAGAAGCTCTAGAGGAGTCAAACTTGAAGAGCCAAAGAAAGATCCACTTCTTTGTTATGGATGCAATCGCCCTGGACACATTAAAGTGGATTGGCCTTTCCAAAGAAAACCCAAGTTTGATGCTTCTAACAGCAAACGAAAGAAGGCAATGGCAGCATGGGATGATCTAGCTTCTGAGAGTGATTCAGAACAAGAAGAAGGAGCCAAAACATATCTCATGGCAAGAGATGACAATGAGGTAATGGATTCTAACTCCTCTGAATGTGATTTTGATAATTTACAAGATGCCTATGATGAACTGTTCTGGAGTTTCAAGAAAATGGCAAAAGAAAACATTCAGCTCAAGAGAAAAATAGAGGTCTTAGAGTCGGAAAAATTAAAACAACAAGCTAGTTGTGAAAAACTAAAATACAAACTGATAGCTTGTTCATCTGGCATCGGTGATGCCAAAATAAGTAAGGATGCTCTGGTTAGTGCATATAATGAATTAGAGAAGAAAATGTTAGCTAGCAAAGAGCAACATAGTAAGACTCGAAAAGGCTAACCAATCTCGTTGAGAACCTAAATGGTATGTTAAAGAAATTTGAGCATGAAAGTAAAGGATTAGATATGATTCTTGGGCAGTAAAGACATACTCTTCAAAAATTAGGTCTAGGGGCAACTCATAATGTCTTTGAGAACAAGAAAGTTCATAACCATACTCATTATACTCCCACAAGCTCTTCATCATATAGAAACATCTTTATTAAATCTGATAAGAGTCATAAGAGTCACATTACTTGTCACTATTGTAATCGGGTTGGACATGGTATAAAAAGTTGCATATTTAGAAAGAAAAATTGTCCAATAAAGTTTATGTGGGTACCTAAAGGTACCAAAACTAACTTCCAAGGACCCAAGCTTGTGTGGGTACGAAAAACCTGATTATTCTGCAGTAAAAGAGGGATCAATGGGTACTCAATGGTGGATGCTCAAGACACATGATCAGAGACCCATATATGTTCACATCCCTCTACTCAATAGGCCGATGATTTGGCATCTGTGGTGCCAAATCGAAAGGCAAAGTTCTGGGTATAGGTCATGTTGGTAAAGATCTTATGATTGAACATGTGCTATTAGTTGATAATCTGAAGTTCAATCTTTTGAGTATAAGACAACTATGTGACCGAGGCTGCAAAGTGATTTTTGAAGCTAATGAATGCTCGGTAACTTGCCTTGAGAATAATGATACTATCTTCACGGGTAGAAGACAAGAAAATCTATACTCTATCAATATATGTGATGTTGCTAACCCCGTGAACAAGTGTTTTAGTGTCAGCACAGAAACTCCAGAGCTTTGGCACAGAAGATTAGGACATGCTCACATGGAGCTCATGTCAAACTTGCTAAAGAAGGAGCTTGTAAGAGGACTTTCACAAATGAAGTTTGAGAAAGAAAGTGTATGCCGAGCTTGTCAACTTGGCAAACCAACCAAGAGCTCTTTCAGGCATAAGAAGGTTCTGTCCACATCCCGGCCATTGGAACTTCTACATCTTGATCTTTTCGGGCCAATGAGGATGGTAAGTCTAGAAGGTAAGCAATACACCTTTGTAATTATGGATAACTATTCACGTTTTACTTGGGTGATCTTTCTAGCTAAAAAAGATCATGCTCTTATCTTTAGTTAGAAAGTTGCAAAATGAGTAAGGGTATAAGTTAACAAAGATTAGAAGTGATCATGGTGGTGAATTTGACAATATTATCTTTAATCACTTCTATGAAGAAAATGGCATTGATCATACCTTTTCGGCTCTTGGAACTCCCAACAAAATGGGTTGTTGAGAGGAAGAACCGAACCTTGCAAGAAATGGCAAGAACTATGTTAAGTGTGCTTAATTTTCCTACTTACTTCTGGGTTGAAGCAGTAAACATAGCATGTTATATACTTAATAAACTGTCTATTAGATTTACACTTGAAAAGACACCCTATGAGATTTGGAGTGAAAAAAAGCCAAACATTAGTTACTTTAAAGTCTTCGGGTCTAATTGCTTCATATTGAATACAAAGGATGCACTTGACAAGGTTGATGCAAAATCTGATGAAGGCATATTCTTTGTCTATTCAACTAAAAGCAAAAGCTTATAGAGTGTATAATAAAAGGTCTTAGTTGGTTGAAGAATCTATGCATGTTATCTTAGATGAATTTGATGCTACTAATAATTCTGAAGATGTTTTAGAAGTGGATAATCATGCAAAATATGATGAAGGCATATTCTTTGTCTATTCAACTAAAAACAAAAGCTTATAGAGTGTATAATAAAAGGTCTTTGTTGGTTGAAGAATCTATGCATGTTATCTTAGATGAATTTGATGCTACTAATAATTCTGAAGATGTTGTAGAATTGGATAATCATAATCCACAACCTCAGAGTACATCAATTCAAGAAACTGAAAAACAGGAAGACAACAGGACTGAAAGCTCAAATCCATTGAATGAGACAAATGCACTTGAGCAAGAACTTCCATCTAGTGAACTATAACCACATTTGGCATCGAAGGTGCCAAAAGGTCTTTCAACAGATGCCATCATAAGAGATCTAACAAGAGGAGTATCAACTCGTTCATCAATCCATAACATCAATTCACATTAGGCATTTCTCTCACAAATAGAGCCAAAGAATGTTGCTGATGCCATAAATGATGAAAATTGGATTATGGCTATGCAAAAAGAGCTAAACCAATTTGAGAGAAGTGATGTTTGGGAATTGGTTGAAAGACCAAGTGATCATCTGGTGATTGGCACAAAGTGGGTGTTTAGAAACAAGCTGGAAGAAGCTGGAAATGTTACAAGAAATAAAGCCAGACTTGTTGCTCAAGGATACAACCAAGAGGAAGGAATTGACTTTGATGAGACATTTGCTCCCATAGCAAGACTTGAGTCAATTCGAATGCTATTAGCATTTGCGTCTCACAAGGGATTCAAGCTATACCAAATGGATGTGAAGAGTGCCTTTCTAAATGGATTCATCAAAGAGGAAGTGTATGTTGAACAACCTCCCGGATTTGAGGACTTTGAATATCCCGACCATGTGTTCAAATTAAAAAAAGCACTCTATGGCTTGAAACAAGCACCAAGGGCTTAGTATGACAGGTTAAGTACATTCTTAACTACATAAGGCTTTGCTAGAGGAAAGGTTGATTCTACTCTTTTTGTGAAGCATTTTAAGAGTGACTTAATCATTGTTCAAATCTATGTGGATGACATACTATTTGGTACTACTAACAACTCTTTGTGCAAAGAATTTGAAAAGCTGATGCACAGTGAATTCGAGATGAGCATGATTGGAGAATTAACCTTCTTTCTCAGATTCTAAGTCAAGCAACAAAGAGACGGGATATTCATAAGTCAAGCAAAGTACACCGAGGAGTTACTGAAACATTTCGGCATGGACGGTGCCAAAACGAGTCCTACTCTAATGAGCACATCAACTAAGTTAGACAAAGATGAACAAGGTAAAGATATGGACATAAAGACCTACAAAGGTATGATTGGAAGTCTTCTTTACCTTACCGCTACTAGACCTGATATCATATTCAGTGTTTGTCTATGTGCTAGATTCCAAGCATGTCCTAAGGAGTCCCATTTGCGTGCTATAAAATGAATCTTTAAATACTTAAAAGGAACTCCATCTTTAGGACTTTGGTATCCTAGGACTGATGTGTTTGAATTAATTGGATACTCTGATCCTGACTCTATTGCATACATTCTTGATCGAAAAAGCACCAATAGTACTTGCCAATTCTTAGGACAGTCTCTTGTTTCATGGGCTAGTATGAAACAAACTTTGCTTGATTATGATCTTACATATAATACTGTGCCTATTTTATGTGATAGTTCAAGTGCCATAAACCTTACAAAGAACCCGGTTCAACATTGAAGAACTAAACACATTAAAATTAGGCATCATTTTATTTGAGATTATGTGCTTAAGAAGGATATAATGCTTGATTTTGTCCAAACTGATAATCAATTAGTAGACATATCTACAAAGCCCTTGAAGGAGGACTAGTTCAACAAGATTCGGTTGGAGCTTGGCATGCACAATTCCCCACAATCCAACCATATATCAGGTGATATTTCTCCTTAATTTATGTTGAATCATGCATCACATTCACACACTTCACTAGGCATATGTTTGGGCTAAGATGATATGTCAAAGCGAAGTGCTCATATGATCATCAATCAAGCATTCCAAAAGAGGAAAGAAAAAGAAGAGAAGAAGGGCCTGGCAGATTTCGTTGGGTGCAAACTAGGTTTAGTTTGGTCCATGGTTTATGGAAAAGAAAAATGTTTTTGAGATGGAAGGATGTGATTTCGGTGAAAGGATACAACTTGCAAGAGGGCTTTAATGATCATCAATCGAGCATGCTAAAAGAGTTAGGAAAAAAGAAAGTGCATTGGAGTGGCAGAAATTGTTGGGTGAAAATAAGCAAGTGCTATGGTTTCTGAAAAAAAAAAAAAATTGGTTTGTAGAAAGAGTGTGGACTCGGTTGGAAGGAAACTAGCTGTTAAAGTTTTGTGGGAAAGTGTGAAAAGCTGGGCAAAAGGAAGAAGAAATATAGGAGAGATGAAGAGAAAAGCTAGAAGACATAGATCCTAAAAAGGTGGAACCTAGGGCGGATTGTCAGAAAAAGAGCCCCAAGCTTGGCAACTCATTATTATCCACCAGATTTTTCTCTCTTCCATTACCCAGATTCTAAATCTCTAGTTATTACACTTAACCCACTTTCCCTATTTATTCCCATTAACTTGCAGTTACTAATTTTAAATTTCATTCATTCAAAGTCACTGTCATATTTCTATTAATTAGTCATTAATATGGGAAAAATGAGTGATACTTCAAAAATCTTTATAAGAAAATATTTGATGTATATTATTGGACAAAATAAGCATCTATAATGAATCATCAATTTATAAGGGATTTTCTATGGTGCTCTATGAGTATGGTACTCACGCGATTATGTCCATTGGATATGAGCGGTTAAATAATGATCGTTGGATATAGTAATTTTATAATAACATTATCTTTTTATTTTTTTATTTCTTTTTATTTATACTAAAAAATATTTTAGGTAGGAACCCATCCAAGATGGTAAGATCCTAGATATTATGATAGCTGTTATATTGGTACCCGTTACTCTTCTTAATAAGAGGTCGACCTAGTAACTTTTATAGGTCGACCTAACAATTTTATAAGTATATGCTTTATTTTGGAGATTTAATAAAAGATCTACCCATTAGCTTATAGGTTAACCTATCAATATTCATGTTAAGGTTGACCTGTTAATCGAAGGGGTCAACCTATTATATTTTTTTTATGGTCACCGTTGAAGGATCTATATAAGGTTGACCTGTTAATCGAAGTGGTCGACCTATTATATTTTTGAAGGTATTAACCTAATATGTATAGACTTATTTAATTGTNGGTTTGTTGAATCAGGCTACCCCTTAATCGCGTTTGGTTACTGGATTTGTTTCTGACAAACCAAATGGTTTCGTCACAAACCACTTACCTTCAAAACAGACAAGCAGAAGTATAAGAGAGCAGAAGGAAGAGAGAATGACACAGTGATTTATAGTGGTTCCCCCTCACCAGGTACCTCCATTACCTAAAGGACCCTCCTTTAGGATTTCAAACTCTCACTAACTTAGGCTTTTGCGGGATCAGCCTCAACCTATTACAGAAAGCAAGCTTTTGCAGGCTAAGCTCTAACCTTTACAAGAAACAAGCTTTTGCAGGCTAAACTCTAACCTTTACAAGTTTTTTCCAGACTAAACTCTAACCTTTCCCAAATCTAATCCTAGATTTGAGATCCCAACAAAACTACACACTAGTCTTGCCTAAAACACTACCCTTTGAAACAACTTGGAGAACAAGAATAAGCACAAGTGTAAGCTTCAACAAATATCTTAGGTGTAAGCACAATTGCAGACTTCAAAGCGATTTTCAAATTAGCTGGGATGCATTTCTAAAAAGTATTCCTCTTCCTTATATAGAGCTTGAACAAGTGGGAGTAGGTAGGAAGATCTTCATCTAACGGCTCTAAAGTACCCATCAGCTCATCATCCAACGGCTCTTAGGTACAAATCAGTCTTCAGAGTTGACTCCATAATCCACTAGCTGGTGTTGGGTTCATTTCAGAAAGTTCACTCTCTTTGCAGCTCAATTACTTGAAAACATTCCACTTTTGGCAATCTGGGACCATAAATATGGACCACAGTTGATAATTGAGCTTGGATGTGAGAGATAAGTGTTGTAGGTCTTCTTCTCTGCCATGAACCACTTTCTCTGTCCGTTGGTGTAGTTGGAGGTTGAGGTTTAATACTGCGAGGACCACCTGGGCCACCAGCAACTTGCAGCAAGACCACTTCTGATGTTGACAGCAAAGTGTGGTTTCTTCCAGAAACTAAGTCCGTGGTTTTTGTGGGGTTCTTGTAAGAAACCACGCTACATGTTAATCAACACAAATATATGCAAACCACCCATATGTCCGTTGAAACTGACTCACTACTAGTTTGGAGGGCAATCCAAAACCTTGGTGCAGTACCTGGTGTACTAAAACTATTGTTGAGGATATCGATAAGGTTACTTTGTCTTTCCAAGTTTTTTCCATTACTAAGATTCCTTGGATCAGCAAATAAGGTGGCTTATTGGTTGGCCAAGGCCGCCCTTGGTCATACCTATCCCATGACTAGGTAAACCACCACCCTGCTGAGCTTGAGAATCTCGTTTGTAATGATGCTACTTAGCGTGAAGGCTTTATTAATACTTTCGGCCAAACGAGGATTACCCAAAAAAAACTGGAATTTGACCCCCTAAATTCTGTAATTCCAGGGTGAATAAGAAGTGAAGAGAAAAAAAAGGAAAATAATTTTTTATAATTTTTTTTGTTGAGTAGAATTCTTTTTTACTTTTTTTCTGTAATTTTGTTTAAATAGAATTTTTTTTCCATTTTTACAAAAAAAATTTGAGTAAAATTTTTTACTTTTTTTAAAATAAAATTAATTTTTGTTGAGTAGAATTTTTTTTTGCTTTTTTTCTACAATTTTTTTATTAAGTAGAATTTTTTTGCTTTTTTGTAAAAGAAAAATAATTTTTTAGTTGAGTAGAATACTTTTTTGCCTTTTTTAAAATAAAAATGATTTTTTTTGTTAAGTAAAACACTTTTTTCCATTTTTGTAAAAAATAAATTTTGAGTAATTTTTTTTTATTTTTTTGTAAAATAAAAAATAATTAATTTTTCAGTGGAATAATTTTTTTTTTGTTGTAAAAGAATTTTTTTTTGTAAAGTACGACTTCTTTTTTGCTTTTTTGTAGAAAAAAATTGAGTTTTTTCTTTAATTTTTTTGTAAAAAAAAATAATTTTTTTGAGTAGAATACTTTTTTGCCATTTTGGTAAAATAAAAATAAATTTTTTGAGTAGAATTTTTTTTGTAAAAAAATTTGAATAATTGTTTTAAATTTTTTGCAAAAGAAAAATAATTTTATGTTGAGTAGAATAATTTTTTTACTTTTTTGTAAAAGAAAAATAATTTTTTTTAGTAGAATTTGTTTTACCTTTTTCTGTATTTTTTTTAGTTGGAATTTTTTTGCCTTTTTTGAGTAAAATTTTTTATCTGGATAGAAGATTGTTTGAAACGCCCGGCCCGTATTTACCGTACACAGTAAACACGTGCCGGAACTGTGACGACCCAATCAAACCAAGCCCAACATATAGTGTATACAGCAGTAACTCAGGCTCAACAGCCCAAAAATAACAACATCAATAATAACAAAACCGGCCCAATGGCCTAACAACAAAATATTGCATCCGGCCCAAGGCCCAATAATAACAATACAATGCACAGCGGAATACTTAATAACTCACAAAACACTGTATGCGACATTGATGCAAACTATGGATCTGATCCCTGTCCAAGGGATAACGCCGCAGCCTGTCTGGGATGCACCAATCCTGTACCAAAAGTAACTCATCCTACGGGATGAAAGCCCGCTGGTGAGGGGTGAGTCCGAAGTACTCACCGACGAAGGAAAAACAATCAATATGCAACTATAATTACTGAAGGCCGAAAACAGGCAAAAACTGCCAAAATATACCAAACCAAATGACACGATCCAAAACTGGTCCAAGACCAAAAAGACTTAAACGAAAATCCAATTTCCAATTTTTATCTTTCCGGGCCCCGTCACGGATAAGCTAGGGGTCAGACCTGGTTATCAACATATTCCGGGTGCCAGACCAAATCCAGAGAACCCAGGGATCGACATCCCAAAAAAATACGAACCCAGGGATAGACATCCCAAAAATAATCACGGGATAGACATCCCAAGCATAAACATGCTTATCACAAGAATCCAGGTCAAGGCCACCACGAAACAGTCATAAACCATCGAGTCGTACCACTACTTACTACGTGACAATTATATTATCATCATCCAAAATCAAAACACAGGGATCAACATCCCTAACCAAAATACCGGGATAGACATCCCAATCCAAAGCCAAGGATCGACATCCTTATCACAATTTATTATTTAATCCATTATTCTTTATATCAAAAGACACAGGATAAACATCCCAAAACTCAATGCAAGGGGATAAACATCCCAAACCAAATCATGAGGATAACATCCCAAAGTCAATCAAGACACTAGGATAAACATCTCGAATCAAACCACAAAAATTGCAACAATCAACAGTGCAACAACCATCAAACACAACAACCGAGTAATATAGGCACATATTGAAGGAAATCCATCCTCACCTTGGCCGATTACTCAACTCCGGAAACAATGACCGGTCCGACGCTGGCTCCTCGGGAAACTGCCCGATATCCCAACCTATACAACAAAACCATATATACACATAAATGCACATAATCGGTATGCTATGATGCCAAAACTGCGAAATAACCCATCGCGGTTCATATCCGTTATTTTCATCTTTTACCGAAAATATCATACCGTACGTATATCCGAATATAATTTTGGTACCATACTTTATTTAAAACTCTTTTTAAAATAATTTCATAAAATAATTATAATTTTCTAAAATTATAATCTCCATAATTTTTCCAAAAAAATAATAACCTACTTATAATTTTCCAGAAAATATTTATATAGTATTTATCTTTTTCTAAATATATAATAATATTTTCCGACACAAAATATAATTACCTTTAATTTTCGAAGTACATATATATATATATAATTTCTACAACCATAATTTTCAAGAGAAAATAATACATATATTAAATTTCCAGAATTTATTTTCATGTTATTTATATATTTTTCCAAATAATATTAGTTTTTCCAAAACATAACTTAATTATTTATCAATATATATATATATTTGCTTGAGAAAATTTTGGCTAGTTTAACTCTGGTATTTTCAGGAAAATATAAATATATATACTTTGATAAATAATTAAGTTATGTTTTGGAAAAACTAATATTATTTGGAAAAATATATAAATAACATGAAAATAAATTCTGGAAATTTAATATAGGTATTATTTTCTCTAGAAAATTATGGTTGTGGAAATTATATATATATATGTACTTTGAAAATTAAAGTAATTATATTTTGTGTTGAAAAATATTATTATATATTTAGAAAAAGATAAATACTATATAAATATTTTCTGGAAAATTATAAGTAGGTTATTATTTTTTTTGAAAAATTATGGAGATTATAATTTTAAAAAATTATAATCATTTTATGAAATTATTTTAAAAAGAGTTTTAAATAAAGTATGGTACCGAAATTATATTCGGATATACGTACGGTATGATATTTTCGGTAAAAGATGAAAATAACGGATATGAACCGGGATGGGTTATTTAACAGTTTTGGCATTATAGCATACCGATTATGTGCATTTATGTGTATATATGGTTTTGTTGTATAGGTTGGGATATCGGGCAGTTTCCCGAGGAGCCGGCGTCGGACCGGTCATTGTTTCCGGAGTTGAGTAATCGGCCAAGGTGAGGATGGATTTCCTTCAATATGTGCCTATATTACTCGGTTGTTGTGTTTGATGGTTGTTGCACTGTTGATTGTTGCAATTGCTGTGGTTTGATTCAGGATGTTTATCCCAGTGTCTTGATTGACTTTGAGATGTTATCCTCATGATTTGGTTTGGGATGTTTATCCCCTTGCATTGAGTTTTGGGATGTTTATCCTGTGTCTTTTTGATATAAAGAATAATGGATTAAATAATAAATTGTGATAAGGATGTCGATCCTTGGTTTTGGATTGGGATGTCTATCTCGGTATTTTGGTTAGGGATGTTGATCCCTATGTTTTGATTTTGGATGATGATAATATAATTGTCACGTAGTAAGTAGTGGTACGACTCGATGGTTTAAGACTGTTTCGTGGTGGCCTTGACCTGGGTTCTTGTGATAAGCATGTCTATGCTTGGGATGTCTATCCCGTAATTATTTTTGGGATGTCTATCCCTTGGTTCGTATTTTTTTGGGATGTCGATCACTGGGTTCTCTGGATTTGGTCTGGCACCCGGAATATGTTGATAACCAGGTCTGACCCTTAGCTTATCCGTGACGGGGCCTGGAAAGATAAAAATTGGAAATTGAATTTTCGTTTAAGTCTTTTTGGTCTTGGACCAGTTTTGGGTCATGTCCTTTGGTTTGGTATATTTTGGCAGTTTTTGCCTGTTTTCGGCCTTGAGTAATTATAGTTGTATATTGATTGTCTTTCATCACTTCTTATATTTTGGCAGTTTTTGCCTGTTTTCGGCCTGGAGCAAGGTACCTACTACCAGCTCTCGATGACGGCCCAGAGCATGCCCAGAGTAACTCGTCTGCCCGTAACTTGGCCAAAGGCCCGACTACTGGTGTGGAACTGCAGAGGAGTCGCAAGGCGTTCCCAGGAGTTCTCGCGTACTCTGAGGGACCTGAAGAACCAATACAAACCGAACATGGTTCTTCTGACGGAGACCCAGTGGCAGCCTCAAGACGATCACGGTCTCATCCCACTCCGGTTCCCTCAAGCAAACCAGTTCGAGCTTCCAGGCCAGAACAACGCAGGCGGCATGTGGTTCTCGTGGAGCGACAGCATCACGGTCAACATCAACAACGACCCAAACAGTTTCAGGGTCAACGTCGTTCCAAGGCGATAAATGTATTTTTATTTTTATAAAATATCAATGTAATTTCTATGTTTGTAATCAAAATATTAGTATTATTAATAATATTTATATTTCTGCTTATATGGCAAGTGGACTCCAGGTTGAACTCCTGTAGCCTTTCGGAGATGAAGAACATGATGGAGTTTGCCGAGCCGTAGTAGGAGGTCCTCAGAGTGCCATGGTCCTCCAGGAAGAAGGTCTCTTCCATGGGCGTGATGAAGAACCGCGACGAGTAGAGTTCGTCGATGAAGACTAGACGTGGCATCCTACCGAGCTCGTTCGGTAGTTCTTCTAGACGCTCGTTGACCATGATGTAGGCCAGACGGTTTCTCATGCCTAGATTGGCACCTTCGATGAAGAAAACGGAAGATGGAGCAGACATCATGTTTGGACGAGTGGGTATTTTGTTTCTTGAGCGTTGTGGTTTTGGTTGCCTGGATGTTTGTTTGCTTTTAAACACTTTTGATGATTTACAGCTCACCGCTCCGTCTTTCATACTCTTAAGAGGAGCGTGGTTATTGTTTTTGATTTTCAAGATTTGCTTTTTGAAAACTTTGCCGTTGCTTTCATTTATTGCCTTGTCACTTTATACGTTTTTCGGGCTGCAATGCCAGAGTTTTTTCAGCCTTTTACCATCTCATGCTTTTCTTTCGCTCTGGCTACTTTGTCTTTTCTTTTTATGGTTTTACTATATTTTTCTGCATCTTTTATCATATGCATCTGTGACCGTTGAGGCTAGACTGGTGGGACCGTACCTCAAGTAGAGCGCATGTGCGACAATTTTACAGCTGTTTGGACACCGTGGAGAGATGCGAGACTTGAAAAACGTTTTTGGCTCATGCGGAAATTGTGAACAAGTGGGTAACGTTTCTTTTGAGGGACACAGGACGCTCTTGTGATCGTCACCGTTAGCTGTACGTGTCACGTTTCTTGGGTTCGAGGATGTTCACGTCCGATACGAGCACCGATCATGAAATATGTTTTTTGTTTTAACTTCTTTATATTTTGGTTTTGTTGAACGTGATTTAATTTTTAATTTATTTATATTTGATTTTATATTCATATTGTTGATTTTGTTTTGCTTTGAAATATTTTAAACTTTCTGTTAGCAAGAGTTTTCACAATTTAACAAGAGTTTTTGATTTAAAGAGAAAGCTTATTTTATTTATTTTATAACGGTTTTACAACAGGAGAAGAAGTACTCTATAGAGATACTTGCTTCTCAAGGTCTTTTATAAGTTTTTGTACGTTTTTCATGTGAGGGAAGAGTTCCGCGCACGCCAGTTCTATCTGCGCCACTGCCGAGCTGATCTTCTTCAGTGAGACGTTCAGCTGCGTCAGAGTCTGCTGCGGAGTGCTGCTTTCAGCAGTTGCCTTGCCCTTTCGATCTTCAGCCTTCTTGTTGGCACGCTTCTTACGCCGTCTACTGGAGACGACCATGTGTTCTTTCAAGCCGATGATGTTTGTCTTGAACCGCTTCTTGGGAGGTTCTTCATCGGAGCTTGTCGGGAAAGCAGTGCCGCCGATGTAGCTGTTGTTCTCGGAGTCAGAGGTAGTTCTTGATCTCAGTGGAGAGTCCATGACTGTGTGTGAGTATGCTAGTCATGAGGTTTGGTTCTTATAGAGGACGAGATGTTGCTTAAGGGTATAAGCGGTATCTCGGGTTGAGGTTGGACACCTGGCAGAGTGTGCTAGAAGCTTATCATGGTAGGACCCACGGATAAGACGGAATTTTAGGGCGAAATTCTTTTTAAGGTGGGTAGACTGTAACAGCCCGGGTAAAATTTTTGATTTTTACCGGGACTGTAAAAGTCTTTTTACCGTGATTTACTGTTGAATTAATCTTGGGTAACTAATTCAAGGTAAATCGGGCGTCGTTTTCGAAACCGAGAGTTTTCCCGCGCTCGTGATTTTTCCGTGGATTTTTCGGGCCGGTTGAGTTTTTATTGTTGTTTTTATTATGGGCAGTTGAGCCCGAATTTCTGTTGTATACACTGTATGCTAGGCTTTGTTGGGTTGGGTTGTTACAGTTCCGGCACGTGTTTACTGTGTACGGTAAATACGGGTCGGGGCGTTTCATTGTTGTTTTCTAATTTGAAAATAATATGAAATTTTAGAAAACCAGTAATTTATATTTATGGTTGGATGTTAAAGTTAAAATTTTATTTCTTTTTTCTTTTTCATAATTTTTTTATTTTCTTTAAAATAAAATAGTAGAAGATAAATTTTTTTCAAATAAAAAATTATCTGATTTCCTCTTCCTTATTTTTCCTTTTCCTACGATATAAATACTTTTTTTTCTTAAAGGAATGTAATAATCATTGAATGATTTGTCCTACTTATCTTTCCTTTTTTTCCCTTTTCTAAAATTTTTTGGTAAATTAAAATAGAAAAATAAATTGGTAATGATCTTGCCACGTGTCGATCATCGACGTATTCCGTTAAGTCAACTAACATAAATGTAGAAACCCTAACGCAATGAGGTAAAATGTGAAATTACAAAGTTTAGGGGGTCAAATTTCGGTTTTTGTTTTTCAAAGGATGATCCTAGTTTGACCGAAAGTTCAATGGGGTTAAAAAGTAATGAAGACTAGTATGAAATAAAAGCCCCATTATTCTCTCGTCAAAAAAAAAAGTAATCTATATCTATACTATATGTAAAAGCACGAACTCACAAAAAAAAAGCACCGAAATTGAAAGACAGAAATACCCCTAAATACAAATAAAGAATGAATGATGTGTCAAATATCAATGAATGATATGTAGTCTTCTATAATAATAAAAATAAAAAGCCAACAAATTGACATAATTACCTTTAATAAATATTAATAAATTAATAATATATTAATATTAGTCGTTTTGAAATAACACTACTTCCATTCAAAATCTAATTACTACTATAATTTATCCTATATATAAGAAATATTCCATTAAGGCAATTTAACTTTTATCCAATTTAAGAAAATAAAATTCTTACACAACATCCGCTATTGTTTATATATTATTGAATTTCACATCCTTTTTACATTTTTTTGGTACATACATCCTTTTTACATTAGATAACAACTTAGCTTTTGTTTTGTTTTTTTTTGAACATCAGATGTTTCATTCATTCATTCAAACCCTTTCATGTGATACTACATCCCAAAATTCTTGCGGAGGCCCTAACACACTAGAACCAACACGCAGTGAAAGCTTAGCCAAACTGTCAGCTGCAGAATTTGTCAGCCTATTTACATGACTGACAGAGACACTAGCAAAAAAACTAAACTATCTCCTAATCTTCAGAATAAGCACCTTGACATCCCATGGCACAGATTCAGCATCCTACATGTTTATCCAGTTAACCACCTTCATGGAGTCCGATTCGAAAACTACATTCCGCAGCTTCAGTGAAATAGCTCGCTGCATTCTTAAATGGATTCCCCATGCCTCTGCCACTTCTACTGAGTTGCATAGCTTACAGCAGTGTCCCCAATCTAAAAGTTGTCCCTTATGATCTCTGAGAATGAAACTCAACCCAGCTTTTAGATTAGAGGAGGAGAAAGAAGCGTCTGAATTTACCTTTATGGTTCCAGTGCGTGGGGGACTCCAGGTGATGCCTGGCGGAGAAACAGAGCTCGTCTCAAGGACAGATTGTCGTTGCAGCAGCAACTCGGCTGACAATCGTTGTGCTCTATAAGCAGTTAGGATAGGATTTGCCACCTCTCCACCCAGAACAACTGAGTTCCTGCTTTTCCAAATTTCCCACAAAAGATTAGGAAAGAAATCAATGTCCACCGCTGCATCTGGAGGCCACTGATTACATAGGTCCATCCACCGAGTTCGGATATCCTGAACCTGAGCCGCATCCACCCTATACCTGATTCGGCTGGCGAACCATGCTGCCCTTGCATGGCTACATTTGAAAAGCATATGTGCAGCAGTTTCTGGTGCCGAATCACACACTTTACACTCATCAGAGGATGCAATATTCCTCCTAACAAGGTTTGTCTGACACGGCAGTGCATCATTGAGCAATCGCCACATGAAGTTCTTTACTTTGGGAACATTAGCAAGACTCCACACTGTTGCCCATATAGGGGGTGATTGAGACCAAACACCATCCCACCTATCACATTCTCTGACTGCCATGCATAGCCTTTCATAACCAGAGCCCACCGTATACACCCCAGATTTTGTATGATGCCACACTACTTGATCTTGCATACCACCTCCATCCACAGGAATCGACAAGATGGCTTCATGTTCTTGGGGGGTAAACAACCCCTGCACCATGTTCACGTCCCAGTCACCAGTAATTGGGTTGAGCAAATCATTTACAGTAGTAAGCTCACACCAAGGAGGCTTTGGCGACAAGATCTTAAAGGATGGTAGGGAGGGAACCCAACTATCTTCCCAAATTCTCACCTTATCCCCCCCTCCAATATTCCACCTTTGCCCATCAGCAAGAAGTTCCCTGCCGTATTAAACAACTCAAGGTCCCTAAACCCCATACCACCCAATTTCTTTGGCAATGTCAGGGTCTCCCACTTTACCCAATGGATCGAACCATCAGCCTTAGTAGGACTCCACCAGAATTTCCTGATACGTTTATTCACCTCAGAGGTGAATTTCTCGGTAATTTGAAACACGCCATTGCATATGAAGGGATAGAGGTGATAACTGCCTTTATTAGAATTTCACGGCCTGCCAGACATAATATGCATTGCAAAAATCACTGAAGACTTATCCAGGTTAAGAAGTTGGCCCTATGCATTGCAAAAATCACTTAGGAAAGACATAATATTCCCAAACAGTAGAGTATCATCAACGAACATGATGTGAGTAATGGTTGTGCAGCCAAATAAAGAAAAAGGGGAGAGCATGGTTCGAACCTTGGTTGTTTAGATGGAGAATAAACATTTTTCCACTACACTAAGTCATTCTTCATGTAATTTCTATTACTAAAATGGTACTTAAATGGTGTCTAGGGGTGGCCATGGCCCCCCTGGGGCGCCGCCACTGCCCACAAGGATAAAAAGATATGGGGATAAGGGGTCGCCTTGCCGGAGGCCCCTTCTAGGATAAAAGGAACCAGCCTTAGCCCCATTAATCATAAGGTTGTAACGCACAGTGCGAACACTCTCCATAACCCATTTTATCCATGTATTGCAGAAACCCATTCGAGACATGACCAACTCCAAGAACTGCCAATCAACCCTGTCGTAAGCTTTGTTCATGTCTATCTTCACTCCCATATTCCAAAGGCCCTCCAAGAACTTAGCTTTTGTTCAATCTAATGAAAAATAAAATTATTATTTGCAACTCAACCAAAATTAAAATCAACTAAATTCTAGGATAATGGCATTCATTTTAAGTTATTATATTTATTATTTTTGCTTCATAACTTATAAATTATAACTTGAAATTTTCACCTATTCTAACAAAATATTATTACGTAAGTTTTTTTTTGAGAATTATGCAACTGTATATCGTGCATCGCACGTACATGAAAACTAGTAATAAAAGAAAATAACACAGAAGAGGCGGCGCCTTGGGGTTATGTTCTTCGCCAGCGGATGGGAAGGGTTAATATTATTATGATGCTGAACCCATCTCCTTCTGCTTCAAGATCCCTTCTTCCCTTGCTCTTCGCCTTCACCGGTAAGCCTTCTGCCTCCTGTCTTCGTGCTTACAGTAATTCCACCAAATCCAAACCCACATACGTTAACCTGGATGATGCTCCGGCTTCCTCCCATAGAATGCTTCATAGAAATCCCTTGCCTTCCATTATGCTATTCAGTCGATTGTGGGCTTCTCTTGGCGTAATTGGACCTTATGAAGCGGTGATCTCCATGTCCAAACAAATGGAATCGCAACGCATTTCTCACGATGTTGACACTCTCAACATTTTGGCTAATTACTTCTGCCATTTGGGTCGCGTGGATTTTGGGTTCTCTGCTTTTAGCAAAATCATTAAACTGGGTTTGCAACCTGATTTTGTTACGTTTACCACCTTAATTAATGGGCTTTGCAAGGTGGGTAAAATCGCACAGGCATCGGAGTTGTATGACGAATTGGTTGCCAGTGACTGCCAACCCAATTTAAATACTTATAATATGGTGGTTAATCGCATGTCCTCTGCTGGGAGAAACCATGGGGCTGTTGGTTTGCTACGAAGAATGGAAGAAGTAGGTCGGCATCCGGATGTACGGACCTACAGCGGAGTCATTATTGGCCTTTGCCGGGATGGGCAATTTGCCGACGCTTTGGATCTCTTATCCAAAATGACCAGCAAAGGGATTTCACCAACCTTTGACGCTTACAACTTCTTGATACGAGGCCTTTGCAATGAGGGGGCAGTTGCCGAGGCTTGGGTTCTCTTCTCCAAAATGACCAGCGAAGAGATTTCACTGACCTTTGACGCTTACAACTCCTTGATAGAAGGCCTTTGCAATGAGGGGGCAGTTGCCGAGGCTTTGGTTCTCTTCTCCAAAATGACCAGCAAAGGGATTTCACCAGACGTTGACACTTACAACTCCTTGATACAAGGCCTTTGCGGTTCGGGGCAATGGAACCAAGCTTGTGCTTTGCTCTCTGAAATGGTGGCTTCGAATATTGCACCAGAAACGATCACCTTCAATATATTGGTTGGTGCTCTTTGTAAAGACGGCTTGGCTCCAGAGGCTCATGCTTCGCTCGAAGCAATGGCTCAGTGGGGTATACAGCCTGATGTCAGAACGTACCGTTCACTGATAGATGGATATTGTTTGCGTAAGGAAATGGATAAAGCTAGAGAAGTGTTCGATGTGATGATGGAAAAAGGTTGCGGAACAGATTCTTGTAGTTATAGTATGTTGATTAACGGATTCTGTAAGATAGGTAAGGTAGATGAGGCTAAACAGCTTTTTTATGAAATGTCTGATGAAGGTTTGGTTCCCGACGTTGTTACTTGCACTACTCTTTTAAATGGCTTATCGCAGGCACGGAGACATAGTGCAGCCGCGCAGCTTTTCATGGACATGAATGCAATTGGCCCAACTCCAGATTTAGTTACTTATGCCAGTATGCTAGATGGTTTATGCAAGCAGGGGTGCGTTGATGAGGCACTAAAAATTTTTCAAACTATGAAAAAGCATACATTGAAGCCCACTATACTGATATATACTATCCTCATTGGCGGCTTGTGCAATTCTGGAAAGATTAAACATGCAAGGGAACTGTTTAACTCTCTGCCTCTGAATGGCTTGCGGCCAAATGCCTGGACATGTAGTATAATGATAAATGGACTTTGCAAGGAAGGATTTGTCGATGAAGCATTTAAACTTTTTAGAGTACTGGAAAAGAATGGTTACTCACTGAACAGTTCCTGCTACAACGTGATGATACAAGGATTGGTTCGGGAGAAGGATATGTCGAGGACAGTTCAACTCATCAATGAAATGGTAGATCATGGATTCTCAGCAGATGCCACTACGACCGAGCTGGTAGTACATCTTTCTTCTATTGATGACAATCTCCTGTTGGCAAAACTGCTAGGTTCTGCTGAAAACGATAGGAGATGTGGCAGGTGAAATAATTTAGTGAATGAATTAAATTTATCATCAATTGGATCTTTGCAGTCTTTTTATAAACTTGCTAACATTTTTCTCTGTAATCTTTAAACTGTTAGCTTTTATTCATTCTTGCATATGCCCCAACATGAGGGATCTTTGTTGTCCCAAGTTCAAAATAATGTAAACATATTGCTAAGTTCAATGTCTTCATTCCCATCTAGATTCAGATACTTTTTGTGCTGTAGTGATGACAATTTTTGCTATTTTGGAGAGCTCGCATGATCTGATTTTTAATAGCAAGAACCATGAACCAAGGGACATCACAAAGCTTGCTGCCACTTTTCTGTTGGACTACTATCGCAAGGAAAATATGTGTTCACAAGGATAGTCCCCAAAAATCACCCTTCTCTTCACACAAAAATAAAAACCACCAATTGATTTCTCAATCCCTCTTGAAGAAAAATAAAAGGAAAATTTTGTTTTATCAAGCACCAAACTCTGAATCAACCTCCTCAAATACACCAATCTGTCGCAAAACAAAGAGCCAAAATGACCTGTTTCCCATGGCAATTAATGATATATTGATGTTGATTTTGTTGCAAAAATTGTCAAGTAAATTATACCAAGAACCACACGTATGTGCACCCAATCAACCTTCAATTGTCGCACAAATCAAGAATAAATTGGAATCACGTATGTGCACCCAATCAACCTTCAATTGTCGCACAAATCAAGAATAAATTGGAATCAATTTATTTGACCTGATTGTTCCCATGGCAAATCGTGTCTTAGGTTACTTGGTATGAATCCCACACACCACGTGCACCCCGATGTCAACCAAGGAACAATACCAAGGTCAAGTTGAATGAAAAAAGCCAAAACAAATTTCTTGTTTATCTCCAAGAGCCACACGTACCTGTAAGTCGCAATGAATTTCAATTTCTTGTTTATCTCAAATTTCTTCCTAGCAACAGTCGCTTGGACGGTTGGTTCTAAAAAAAAAAAACAGTGGCTTGGACGGTTGCCAAGTGAAGCGCCCCGACCCGTATTTATCGTACACAGTAAACACGTGCCGGAATTGTAACGACCCGACCAAACAAGCCCAAATTATAAACAAGTCATTAGAAATCTGGCCCTTCGGCCTTACATCAAAACATAACACCCGAACCCCGGGAACATCAATAAAAGCACAACCAGCCCAATGGCCAAGCAATAGCAATAAACAGCACAGCGGAAGACTTAATAACTCACAAAGACACTGTATGCGACAATGATGCAAACAATGGATCCGAGTCCTGCCCAAGGGATAACGCCGCAGCCTGTTTGGAATGCATCATACCTGAGCCACAAATAACACAACCTACGGGATGAAAGCCCGCAGGTGAGGGGTGAGTCCGAAGTGCCCACCAACCATGGATAAACAGAGATATGCAGGCAACTATAATACTTCAAAGAGGGAAATACTGACAACAGTCACAACCATACCAAAGACAATACCGTACAAGACACACCAAACCCAAAGACTCGACCCAAACATACCAAAGACTTTATTATTATTCCAATTTTATCTTTCTGGGCCCCGTCACGAATAAGCTAGGGTCGTACCAGGTTATCAACCTGTTCCTGGTGCCAGAACAAAAAGAACCCGAGATCAACATCCCAATAACAAATCTCAGGGATCAACATCCCAATAACAATCTCAGGGATCAACATCACAATAACAATCTCCGGGATCAACATCCCAATAACAATCTCAGGGATCAACATCCCAATAACAATCTCAGGGATCAACATCCCAATCAAACCGGCATCAACATGTCCATCACAAGTAACCCAGATCATGGCCACCACAAAACAGTCTCAAACCATCCGGTCGTACCTCTACTTACCACGTGACAATTATGTCATCGTCATCCAAAAACCAAATCTCAAATTAACTTCCAATTTCCATTTTCTTTTTCCCAATTATCCATATCACAGTTTATTCTAATAATCTAGTCACAACACAGTCTATCGACAACAAACACAATATCCAAATCAGTCAAACAATTATCCAACTTCCTATTAACTCAAGTTATACAACAGACCGATCCATCAATAGTTTCATAGCATCAATTACTCACAATCCAACATCAATCACAACACAGTATCTAAGAAATTATTAACAGTCAACATAGCAGTTCAATCAAGCAAATCAACATCATAGCAACAACAACAACAATAACCATAGCAGCCAAATAACCAACATAATTCCATATTATCGAATATCCAACAACAATACATATAACACCAATTATCCACAATTAACAGTTCATCACAATATCCACATGACCAATAACACAGTCCAACAACAGCAACCTCAATAACCATAACAGTCAATTAACCAACAATGACCCTCTCAGCAGTTAAATCAAATAACAAAACACACAAAACATACCACTACATATCACATGATACTTAGTCATCATCACAGTTATTCCTCTTATCAGCGATCAATAGCCCAATTCATCAACAATAAACCAAGAAAATTCAAGCATAGCTCAACGGTTCAACCAAACAACAAACACATCCAATAGAGCAAATAGGCACATATTTAAGACTATCCATCCTCACCTTGGCCGATTACTCAACTCTGAAGACAATGACCGGTCCAAAGCCGGCTCCTTGGGAAACTGCCCGATATCAAAACCTATACAAGAAAACAATATGCTCACATAAATACACATAATCGGTATGCTATGATGCCACAAATTATGAAACGCCCCGACCCGTATTTACCGTACACAGTAAACACGTGCCGGAACTGTAACGACAGTAAATATAACAAGTAACCCAGCCCAATCGTCCAAAGAAAATATCAATGAGTAAATCCAAGAAACCGGCCCAACAGCCCAATGTCACATCATAAACATAAAAAACCTGGCCCATCGGCCCAACATCAAAACATGTCACCCAAACCCCAGAAACATCAACAATAACACAACCGGCCCAATGGCCCAACAATAGCAATAAACAGCACAGCGGAAGACTAAACAACTCACAAAGACACTGTATGCAACCCATGATGCAACTAATGGATCCGAGTCCTGTTCAAGGGATAACGCCGCAGCCTGTCTGGAATGCATCATACCTGAACCACAAATAACTCAACCTACGGGATGAAAGCCCGCAGGTGAGGGGTGAGTCCGAAGTGCCCACCGGTAAAACCCATAAGCAAATATACATATACAAACAACCGTAAATTCCCAAGTCACGTCACCAACAATTAATTAAGGTTCTCACGAACCTTAAATACACACTTGTGATTCTAGACACGCTATTCCAATTTTATTATCAGGGCCCCTATCACAAGTTAAATGATGGCCGTCGCTGGTAGTCAAGCTAGCTAGCCCATGGACCCCGCCCTGGTACCTCTACGTATAACTGGCACAGACAGGGAGCAGACCCCAAACACACTCTCCCCCAGCCCTAAAATAATAATTGGCACAAACAGGGAGCAGACCCTAAGCACACTCTCCCCCAGCACCATAAAATAAAACTACCATCTGGCTGTTCCAACATTGAACTGTGACTTACTAGATGTCTAAGTGTTTCCATTTTATTATTTTCTTTTCCCTCGACTAGTTGCTACATTTCTATCATCCGACCATTGTCTCATTATCCCGAGCAGGCTCGCAGCCTCTCCGCTCATGTGGATAATACAAACTTTTCCAAACTGTCATCCCATACCAGTACTCCTGGTATTCAACTCACACAAGACTCTCAGTCAACCACAATAATAACAAACTCAGCAGTAGTAATAATTTCAACAACATCATTAGCAACAATTATCAACTTAATTCATCTCAAAACAAACCATACATAGTCACAAAGTATCATACCAGCAACATCGCACACAGTAAACAAACAGCAACTTGATATCACGGGCAGTATATAAATATTTACTTAACCTCACCTGATGCTTCCTAAATACTGACATGTGATCCTGCTTCATTGTTACACGTACCTATATCATAACAAACTATAATCACACATAATGCACAACCATGATGATATGCACAATATATGTATGCTAATCGGTTATTAGTCGGCTTGTTAGATAACAACCCATTATCGTTGGTTAACCATTTTCATTGAAGTATCATATTTGATTATTATTAACCATTAATTAAAATTCCACAATCCTATCAAGCGTTTATCTCATAGTATAAAATAATTTCCTATGGAAAGTAACGGTTATGTACATATTTTAAGGTCTAATTGATAGTTAATAATGCGGCGACAGTGGCATACCCGTCAATTAACTGGTGGTGAAAATAAATTAGAAAACCAATATAATTTAATTATACATATATATTCACATATATATTTTTATATGTTTGTTTAACATGTTTGGTAGTGGTATAATCAATGTAGTACTCATAAATAATAGGGTTGATAAATTATCCTATGTTGTTAAGTATATGCGCCTTTCAAAGGTTTAACCCAATAAGAAAATCCGAAGGTAATCTTAGAGAAAATTAAATTCAAGTTATACATTAAACTTATGAAGATATAACCAAATACAAAATAAAATTGAATTATAGGCCAATTATTCAAGTTGCCAGATTAAATAATTAATCCGTCAATTAACGTCGTTAGCGTGTCTATGGTCATGTCCGTGAAGAGATCATCTCGAGAACATGGGCTTCCGCACGTCAGCCCGCTTCCGAGCCCATTTGTGCACCGAGCCCAAACCCGAGCTCATAGGTGTTAACAGGTCCAAGGAATTACCGAAGCAACCCGTCCATCGAGTTCCGTTTGCTAAAGAATATACTGTTCACGCCGAAAGATACCCGAGACACCGGAACTCGCAGGATTCCGGTCAGCACTGTTCCCACAATTACTGTTCACAACAGCCCATTGCTCCACTGTTACTGTTCACCATCGTACCACCACGCCAACAACCCAAAACACCACAACCCACAGCCATAGAACCACCATTAACGGCATCACGGCAATCCCAAATCAACCCATATCCACCAACAAAAATCCAAGCTAGCCAAAATCAGTTCCAATTAAATCGGCATACATCAATCCAAGAGTGATTTAATTAACTCAACATCAATTACAGAGAGGAAGGGAATTTAATTCAGTGGCAGTGACTTACCCCGTCGTTGGCAAGAGTTGCAGAGGCGGGGGAGTTCGGGCGGCGCGACTGAGAAGCATAGCAGCGGCGTGCACGAGGTGGAGGAGAATAGAGGAAGAAGGGAGGATCGGTCCTCTTTGCAAGGCGGTGGCTCGAGTTCAGACCTCGGTGGTGGTCGCAAGGCGTGATGGCAGTGCGAGGAGGAGGACGGCGTGAGCAAGGGCGCGAGGGAGAGGAATGATGATGGTGTCGGGTCAGTCGGCGCAGGGAAGAAGAAGAGTGAGGGTGTGGCGGCAGTGTGGAAGTAGCACGAGGAGGAGAGAAAAGGAGAGGAGCAGAAGTGGTGACGGCGAATGGCGGAGGGAGAGGGAGAGAAGGTCGTCACGACGACGGTGATTTGGTGGCAGGGGCGAGGAGGAAGGAGGAAGGTTGGATTTGAGGAAAGCAGAGGAGAGTGAGATCGGGTTTCCTGTGCTTGTCTTGGGTCCGTGGCGGCTTCGACGACGAAGGAGGAGGAAGGAGAGGCAGGAAGAGGGTGGTGGTGTGGCTCGGGTAAGGAAGAAGGGAAGAAAAGAAAAGAAAAAAAAGAAAAAGAAAAGGAAAATGAGAGAGAGGGTGAGCTGCATGTGTGGGTTGTTTTTCTTTGTGTTTTTTTTCCTTTTTTGGTTGATTGCAGAGAACCGGGCGATGGGTTTACAGGCAGGAGAAGGATGGTGTTGAACTGGGTTATGTTTTTTTTTTTGCAGAGAAGAAAGGTGGGTGAGGGTGCAAAGGCAGACAAAAATTCACGGGTGACACGGGCAGAAAAGAGAGGGCGTCGCCTGCATTATTGCCTCAATAATGCAGGCGTGTCCAAACCGGACCAGAAAATAACTACATACCCCCTTAGTTATTTTTCGGTGTGATTTTTCTGAGGATTCCGGGACCCGAAAAATACCAACTTGGTCCGTAAAATCTACGAAAAAATCCCGAGCGCGGGAAAAGACACGGTTACGAAAAACGACACTCGATTTACCTTGAATTAATTACCCAAGATTAATTCATTCGGTAAATCACTGTATAACGACTTTAACAGTCCCGGTAAAAATCCAATTTTTTACCCGGGCTGTTACATTCTACCCACCTTAAAAAGAATTTCGTCCCCGAAATTCCGTCGTCTTATCTGTTGGTCCTACCACGATAAGCTTCTGGCACACTCTGCCAGGTGTCCAAACTCAACGCGATATGTCGCTTATACCCTTAAGCGACATCTCATCCTCTATAAGAACCAAACCTCATGACTGGCAAACTCACACACAGTCATGGACTCTCCACTGAGGACAAGAACCACCTCTGACTCTGAGGATAACAGCTACATCGGTGGTACTGCTTTCCCGACAAGCTCCGATGAAGAACCGCCAAAGAAGTGCTTCAAGACGAACATCGTCGGTCTGAAAGAACACATGGTCGTCTCCAGAAGACGGCGAAAGAAGCATGCTGGCAAAGAAGCTGAGGATAGGAAGGGCAAGGAAACTGCTGAAAGCAGCACTCCGCAGAAGACACTGACGCAGCTGAACGTCTCACTGAGGAAGATCAGCTCTGCGGTGATGCAGATAGAACTTGCATGCGCGGAACTCTTTCCCCACGTCGAAAACATTCAAAAACTTGTAAAAGACTTAGAGAAGCATGTAACTCAATAGAGTACTTCTTCTCCGTTGTAAAACTATTATGAATAAATAAAATAAGTTTCCTTTTAAAATCAAAACTCTTATGTTACGAAGTTTTATGTTAAACAGAAAATCAAAACACCTCAAAGTAAAACAAAAATCAACAATAAGAATATAAAATCAAACATAAAGAGATTAAAAACAAAATTCGTTAAATAAATCCAAAACATAAAGAAGTTAAAACAAAACATGTTTTCATGTTCGGCGCTCTAGATCGGTCGTAAACATCCTTGATCCCGAGAAAAGTAACATGCACAGCTAACGGTGACGTCGATTCCCTTGTGAAAAAGATGCCCGTTAACTGGCAAGGTGATGATGACATCACAAACACGTGTCGATCCACTGAAAGAGTCGACAATCACTTATTCATAAACTCCACACGAGCGAAAACGTCTTTCGGGATTCGTATACCCTCCATGATGTCCAAACAGGCGTAACCTTGTCGCACATGCACTCTACTCGAGGTATGGTCACATCAGTCTAGCCACAACGGTCACGGATGCATGTGATTAAAGATGCAGGAAAATATAGAAAAACCATAAAAAGAAATGCCAAAGTAGCCAGGGCGATAGAAAATGGTGAGATGGAAAAGAGCTGAAAAACACTTGCGTTGGTAGCCCCAAAAACATGTAAAGTGATGAAGTAATAAATGAAGCAACAACAAAATTTTCAAAAACAACACCTTGAAGAATGAAAACGATTTGGAGCTTTGTGAAGGAAATCTGCTTTTCCCTTCACCGAAAAATCCTTTAGACCTTTGCGGGAATAGGTGGGGTCTAAACTTGGAAAAACAAAACGGTAATCACGCTCCCCATAAGAGTATAAAAGACGGAGTGGTGAGATGTAAATCATCAAAAGCATTTTTAAAGAGAGTTTGTATCACGTTTGGAAAAATTAAACACAAAACATATTCAGAGAAAACACATAACTCGCCCAGACAGAATGCCTGCTCCATCGTCCGTCTTCTTAATCAAAGGTGTCAACCTAGGCAGAAGAAACCGGCTGGCCTACAGCATGATCTACGAGCGTCTAGAAGAACTACCGAGCGAGCTCGGCAGAATGCCCCGTCTGGTCTTCGTCGACGAACTCTACTCCTCCAGTTTCTTCGTCACTCCCATGGAAGAGACATTCTTCTTGGAGGACCAAGGCACCCTGAGGACCTCCTTCTACAGCTCGGCCAATTCCGTCATGTTTTTCATTTCTGAAAGACTTCAGGAGTTCAACCTAGAGTCCACTTGCCATTCTCTGGACCAAGGTACCTACTATCAGCTCTCGATGACTGGCCAAAGCATGCCCAGAGTCACTCGGTTACCAACAACTTGGCCAAAGGCCCGACTACTGGTGTGGAACTGCAGAGGAGTCGCTAGGCGTTCCCAGGAGTTCTTGCGTACCCTGAGGGACCTGAAGAACCAGTACAAGCCCAACATGGTTCTTCTCACAGAGACCCAGTGGCAGCCTGAAGACTATCACGGTCTCATCCCACTTCGGTTCCCTCAAGCAAACCGGTTCGAGTTTCCTGGCTAGAACAACACAGACGGCATGTGGTTCTCGTGGAGCGACAGCATCCAAGTCAACATCAACAATGACCCCAACAGCTTCAGGGTCAACGTCGTGCCGAGAAGATGAATGTACTTTTTCTTTATAATATAACGCAATTTTAATGTTTGTAACATTAACATTAGCAATATTAATAATATTTATATTTTCGCTTATTTATGGCATCAATTACCTCTTATGTGTATGTTATGCGACAGCTGGCGTCCCTTGACTGGATCCATAATGCACTAACTAAATGATATAAAGTAATAAACAAATGGAGCGAACTATGTAAACAAGAACAACGAACACACAAGGACTGCCCAACAAGACCTAACGCCCGCTCCGCTACCAAAAATGAAACGCCCCGACCCGTATTTACCGTACACAGTAAACAGGTGCCAGAACTGTAACGACAGTAAATATAACAAGTAACCCAGCCCAATGGCCCAAAGAAAATATCAATGAGTAAATCCAAGAAACCGGCCCAACAACCCAATGTCACATCATAAACATCAAAACATGTCACCCAAACCCTAGAAACATCAACAATAACACAACCAGCCCAATGGCCCAACAATAGCAATAAACAGCACAGCGGAAGACTAAACAACTCACAAAGACACTGTATGCAACCCATGATGCAACTAATGGATCCGAGTCCTGTCCAAGGGATAACGCTGCAGCCTGTCTGGAATGCATCATACCTGAACCACAAATAACTCAACCTACGGGATGAAAGCCCGCAGGTGAGGAGTGAGTCCGAAGTGCCCACCGGGTAAAACCCATAAGCAAATATACATATACAAACAACCGTAAATTCCCAAGTCACGTCACCAACAATTAACTAAGGTTCTCACGAACCTTAAATACACACTTATGATTCTAGACACGCTATTCCATAACGCCGCAGCCTGTCTGGAATGCAACATACCTAAACCACAAATAACTCAACCTACGGGATGAAAGCCCGCAGGTGAGGGGTGAGTCCGAAGTGCCCACCGGGTAAAACCCATAAGCAAATATACATATACAAACAACCGTAAATTCCCAAGTCACGTCACCAACAATTAACTAAGGTTCTCACGAACCTTAAATACACACTTGTGATTCTAGACACGCTATTCCAATTTTATTATCAGGGCCCCTATCACAAGTTAAATGATGGTCGTCGCCTGGTAGTCAAGCTAGCTAGCCCGTGGACCCCGCCCTGGTACCTCCACATATAACTGGCACAGACAGGGAGCAGACCCCAAGCACACTCTCCCCCAGCGCCTAAAATAATAATTGGCACAGGCAGGGAGCAGACCCCAAGCACACTCTCCCCCAGCACCATAAAATAAGACTACCATCTGGTAGTTCCAACATTTTAACTGTGACTTACTAGATGTCTAAGTGTTTCCATTTTTTTTATTTTCTTTTCCCTCGACTAGTTACTACATTTCTATCATCCGACCATCATCTCATTATCCTGAGCAGGCTCGCAGCCTCTCCGCTCGTCTGGATAATACAAACTTTTCCAAACTGTCATCCCATACCAGTACTCCCGGTATTCAACTCACACAAGACTCTTAGTCAACCACAATAATAACAAACTCAACAGTAGTAATAATTTCAACAACATCATTAGCAACAATTATCAACTTAATTCATCTAAAAACAAACCATACACAGTCATAAAGTATCAGACCAGCAACGTCGCACACAGTAAACAAACAGCAACTTGATATCACGGGCAGTATATAAATATTTACTTAACCTCACCTGATGCTTCCTAAATACTGACATGTGATCCTGCTTCATTGTTACACGTACCTATATCATAACAAACTATAATCACACATAATGCACAGCCATGATGATATGCACAATATATGTATGCTAATCGGTTATTAGTCGGCTTGTTAGATAACAACCCATTATCCTTGGTTAACCATTTTCATTGAAGTATCATATTTGATTATTATTAACCATTAATTAAAATTCCACAATCTTAATAGGCATTTATCTCATAGTATAAAATAATTTCCTATGGAAAGTAACGGTTATGTACATATTTTAAGGTCTAATTGATAGTTAATAATGCGGCGACAGTGGCCTACCCGTCAATTAACTGGTGGTGAAAATAAATAAGACAGCCAATATAATTTAATTATACATATATATTCACATATATATTTTTATATGTTTGTTTAACATGTTTGGTAGTGGTATAATCAATGTAGTACTCATAAATAATAGGGTTGATAAATTATCCTATGTTGTTAAGTATGTGTGCCTTTCAAAGGTTTAATCCGATCATAAAATCCGAAGGTAATCTTAAAGAAAATTAAATTCAAGTTATACATTAAACTTATGAAGATATAACCAAATACAAAATAAAATTGAATTATAGGCCATTTATTCAGGTTGCCAGATTAAATAATTAATCCGTCAATTAACGTCGTTAGCGTGTCTATGGTCATGTCTGTGAAGAGATCATCTCGAGAACATGGGCTTTCGCACGTCGGCCCGTTTCCGAGCCCATTTGTGCACCGAGCCCAAACCCGAGCTCATAGGAGTTAACAGGTCCAAGGAATTACCGAAGCAACCCGTCCATCGAGTTCCGTTTGCTGAAGAATATACTGTTCACGCCGGAAGATACCCGAGACACCGGAACTCGCCGGATTCCGGCCAGCATTGTTCCAGCAGTTACTGTTCACAACAGCCCATTGCTCCACTGCTACTGTTCATCATCGTACCACCACGCCAACAACCAAAAACACCACAACCCACAGCCAAAGAACCACCATTAATGGCATCACGGCAATCCCAAATCAACCCATATCCACCAACAAAAATCCAAGCTAGCCAAAATCAGTTCCAATTCAATCGGCATACATTAATCCAAGATTGATTTAATTAACTCAACATCAATTACAGAGAGGAAGGGAATTTAATTCAGTGGCAGTGACTTACCCCGTCGTTGGCAAGAGTTGCAGAGGCGGAGGAGTTCGGGCGGCGCGATTGAGAAGCATAGCGGCGGCATGCACGAGGTGGAGGAGAACAAAGAAAGAAGGGAGGATCGGTCCTCTGTGCAAGACGGTGGCTCGAGTTCAGACCTCGGTGGTGGTCGCGAGGCGTGATGGCGGTGCGAGGAGGAGGACGGCGTGAGCAAGGGCGCGAGGGAGAGGAAAGATGATGGTGTCGGGTCGGTCGGCGCAGGGAAGAAGAAGAGTGAGGGTGTGGCGGCGGTGTGGAAGTAGCACGAGGAGGAGAGAAAAGGAGAGGAGCAGAAGCGGTGACGGCGAACGGTGGAGGGAGAGGGAGAGAAGGTCATCACGGCGGCGGTGATTTGGTGGCAGGGGCGAGGAGGAAGGAGGAAGGTTGGATTTGAGAAAAGCAGAGGAGAGTGAGATCGGGTCCCCTGTGCTCGTCTTGGGTTAGTGGCGGCTTCGACGGCGAAGGAGGAGGAAGGAGAGGCAGGAAGAGGGTGGTGGTGTGGCTCGGGTAAGGAAGAAGGGAAGAAAAGAAAAGAAAAAAAAGAAAAAGAAAAGGAAAATGAGAGAGAGGGTGAGCTGTGTGTGTGGGTTGTTTTTCTTTGCGTTTTTTTCCTTTTCTGGTTGATTGCAGAGAACCGGGCGATGGGTTTGCAGGCAGGAGAAGGATGGTGTTGAACTGGGTTATGGTTTTTTTTTTTTTTGCAGAGAAGAAAGGTGGGTGAGGGTGCAAAGGCAGACAAAAATTCACGGGTGACACGGGCAGAAAAGAGAGGGCGTTGCCTGCATTATTGCCTCAATAATGCAGGCGTGTCCAAACCGGACCAGAAAATAACTTCATACCCCCTTAGTTATTTTCCGGTGTGATTTTTCTGAGGATTCCGGGACCCAAAAAATACCAACTTGGTCCGTAAAATCCACGAAAAAATCCGGAGCGCGGGAAAAGACTCGGTTACAAAAAACGACACTCAATTTACCTTGAATTAATTACCCAATTAATTCATTCGGTAAATCACTGTATAACGACTTTAACAGTCCCGGTAAAAATCCAATTTTTTTACCCGAGCTGTTACAAATTATAAATTAAATCCCCCTCGGTTATATGCCTCGGTTAAATTCATAAAATTATCTTTAATTGTTTTTAAAGCCTTTTCCAAAAATAATATATCGTACGTATATCCTAATATTACTTCGATATTTGATACTTTAATTAAATCTCTTTCCAAAATATTTTTATGAAGATATTTATCATTTTCCAAAAATATAACTATCATAAAATAATTTTTCTAGGAAGCTATATATATATATATATATACTTCTAAATTATTTGCATAAAATATTTATACTTTTCCAAAATATTCTTATAGAAATTATTTATCTTGACGTACATTCTTTCTCCAATATATAAATATATACCAAGTTCATTCCCAATTTATTTCACCATATACTATATTATTATTTCCCTGAAAAATATATAATCATACAATTTATATACATATTTCCAGAAAATATAATTTCTTTTCTTTTTTTTTTTATTTTATTTTGGACTGGGTTATGAATAGCATCAGCCCAGCCCACATGATCACACCAACAAGGAAGGCCCAGGCATGGGCCTATGCGACAGGCCCACAACCCAGCCAAACCAACCCGCGACCCAAACCAAACCCTCAAGCCCAGCTCGCGGGTCAACCCGACCCGTGACCCATCCTAACCGGGTCGTCTTCCTCACCTAGGAATGCAGATGGCGACGCGACGACGATTTGCTGTGGACGGCGAGCTGCGAGCACGGCGGCGCAAGGCGACAGGAGGAGGACGCGAAGAGGAGGCGACACAACCTCGACGATCTGCAGCTAGGAGACGGTCAGGAGAGGAGGAGGATCCGACAGCGGCTCCCCTTGTCGGGCCGATCTCTAAAGGCGGCGCTGCTGGCCTCGTCGCGGGGAGGAGAAAGGAGAACTGGTCGCGGTCGACAGCGGCGGTGCGACGAGACGGAGATGCAGCGTCGGCTGCAGTTGCTGGCGTCGCCCGTCGTTGGTGTTGAGGCAACCCGGCGGCTAGCTTGGGTTGTCTCCACTGGACGACGTCGGGCTGTGAGGGAGGAGCGAGAAGAGAAAGTGGCGGCCTCATTGTTGCAGTGGCAGCCGAACCAGATCGGAGGCGAGGCAAGGGGCCGGAGGAGAGGAAGGAAGAGATGGTGCGATGGTGGTGTTGTGGTCACGGAGAGGAAGAGGAGATGGTGGTGGTGGAGGCGAGGTCGGGTGGTGTTTGAGTTTTGTGTTTTTATTTTCTTTTTCTGGTTTCGTGAAGAAGGCAGGGAGGAAATTGGCAGAGAATGGTGCTGGTTGTTTGCAGTGGTGGTTTTTGCAGGGAAATGAAGTTGGCAGAGAAAATGCAGGTGATGGCGTGCAGGCAGAGTCACGGGCAGCACAGGTAAGTCACACGCAGCACAGGAAGGAGGCGGCTGCGTGACTCAATCATGCAGTCGTGTCCCGTCCGAACCAGAAAATAACCGCATACCCCCCTTAGATATTTTCCGGTGTGAGTTTTCTGAGGATTCCGGGACCCAAAAAATACCAACTTAGGTCCGAAAAATCCACGGAAAAATCTCGAGCGCGAGAAAAGACTCGGTTACGAAAAATGACGCTCGATTTACCTTGAATTAGTTACCCAAGATTAATTCATTCGGTAAATCACTGTATAACGACTTTTACAGTCCCGATAAAAATCCAAATTTTTACCCAGACTGTTACACCAAGGACAGTCGCTAGCCTCCTCTTACCGAGTACTTGTTATTTTAATAAATACAACTTGGTTACCTGTTGTACTGATTAAAAAAGAGAAATCTAAAAATAAGTTCCACCAGATTAAGAAAGAGAAATCAAAAAGTGATTTTATGTCATTGAATAAATATTTCTTCTTTTGCTTGCTTAAACTGTATTTTCTTTCTATCTTAATTTTTTTCGTACTAATTTTTTTTTTCAATCTTTTTAGTTACGATTGCTCACCCAGTTGTTTTTTTCATCTTTTAGAAATTGGAAGGCTGGAAAGATAAGGAAGCCAAGAAGGATCCTAATTGCATAAAATTATTTCCAGTATAAAATAAACTCAAGAGGAGTTAAACAAAGGGTGAGAATCTCATAATGAAGTCTACCAATAGCAAATACTCTAGAATCCTCAAAACTTTTCTACCTTATTTTTTTTCTACTAAATTTTCCTTGCCAAACTATATTGCTTTTGGTTCCTCAACGATTTTTGAAAGAAAAAAACTAAGTCAAATTTCCAAAGGCTTGCACTAATGTTTCAAAAACGATAGAATCAGACAAAAAAAATATTTCTTGCACATACGGTTTAGCAAAATACAATATTTCAACCCACAAGCCAATCTACAAAGCCATGGACCACAAATTCTGATCTTCAACACATCTTTGCAATACAGCACAAAAAAATTATATATATTTATTAGTAGGCTTCTTTTATTCAATCAATACAGACTGTAAATAATTATTATATTTATTATTTTATTTTCTCTTTCTTAATTCGGTGGAACTTACTTTTGGATTTCTCTTTCTTAACCAGTACAACTGGTAACCAAGTTGAATTTATTACAATAACAAACACTCGGCAAGAGGAGGCTAGCGATTGTCCTTGGCAACTGTCCAAGCGACTTTTGCTAGCATTCCTCTTAACCGAATATTTTTAGTACTACTTTAGCAACTAGAGAGGATCAACAAAAGAACTCACCGTCTAAGTCAATTGTCGACAAGCACAAAAAAAGAAAAAAGACAACCCTCGTTTTAGCTTTGCTCCACTTGCGACAATCCTTCCAAGTTTTCTTCTTGTCTTTCCTTTAATTGCTTCGCTACCACTTGTCACGGCTCCAGAGTATGACGCAACGGATTCACACTCTCAGATCGTCCCTATAAACATGTAAGCCTTCTACGCACGTTAACATACAAGAGAGAATCAACGGAATAATAATAATAAAGCAAGAGAAGTAATTGAGAGTAAGCTTGTATATTATTATTAGTAAAACCCTAACAACAACACAAACACACCCATCATGGCTTCCCCCACACGTATTTATATTAACATGCAGGGTGCTCTCCAAGTCAACCAAGAAAACCTAGACACCCAAGGCTTACTTGCCGCCCACTCGTGCGTACCTTTATGGACTTAAGCTGACCAGGCCCAAGCTCATAAAAACTAGCCTACCCAATACATTAAGTGGTCGGGGTAACAACCACAGGGCAAACCATGTTGCGATTCCATATCGATCTCAGAGAACCATCGGCTTAACTTAAAACTTAAGGCATTGAGTACATGAGTCATCTCTGCTTATATATCATTTTTTTTTTGAAATGACTTATATATCATTCACTTGGCCTCTTTGCATCCGATATGGGACATTTTACTCACACTTGGACACCCAACACCCTATAACACTATAATCAAAACAAATTTGTAAAAATTTTTGGTCTAAAATCAGATACCACTGACCGTTTAATTACGAGGACCAATGGTTAGAGTGGTTTGCTCTAGTCCAGCTCCACTGCAACTTGTGCAAATCTTCCTTGTAAACCTTCCTGCGCATTGTAATCAACACAAATAAAGCGACCAATTAAACAACAAAACTACATTAAACGAAGATCGATCATAATATTTGCAAGATAAACCAGGTAATTGAATCCATGCAACAATGAATGTAATCTTATAGGAGATCATGGGTCAAATTTTTATTTCCCATCTTGATCAGGTTCCAAACGTACGGTTGATTCAGTGTCCTCCTTCAAGATTTACATGCAACTTTAAGTTCTAGTTCTAGTTCTGTGACTTGCAAAGGATTTTGTATCTGTTGCTCATTTCCATAAAAAAAGCAGAAAAAGAATGTGGTTTCCTTATAGTTTCACCATGAGATAATGTCATAAAATAACCCATATAATTGGTAAGAATCCTAATTAGGATATTAATCATATTCTTAAATTAAATTAAGATAATCATATTGGTTGGTGAATTAGTCAACAGAATAAAAAATCTACTCCAAATCAACGACTTTGACACCAGCTTTGAGATTCCACAGGATTTGTAGCCAGCTGCACAGACTTTTGAATATACCCCATATAGGTTCCTACCACATAGTGCAACCACGAGTGCCTTACACTACTTTTTTGTGAAAATTTTCTCTACAGTGATCTGAAATGAGCACCACAGAACCTCCGAAGAATAAAAGCCTTGCTATTGCAAGCTTGAAGAACAAATTTGGTCCCTTTTCCTGCCGTAGTGATCATCTAGTCTGTCACAACTTTATCCTTGAACATCAAGGCAGCAGCTGTTGTGGTGAGTAGGCTCAGAGGGTTTATTGTCAGGATAGGATTATTAAATTGGTGAGGAAGTTAAAGTTAAGTATTATATAAGTATAGCAGCACAAGTTTTGAAGTGCTAATTATAGTTGTGTAGGGGCCATGGGAGTTTGTGGCTCCAAACTTGTTCGGGTGGGTCAGGTTAGCTGGCATCAGAAGTACCAAGTGAAGGGAGAGGAAAAAACACCATGTAGCTAGGTGGCAATACTGCCCCAGGTAATAAATCAATGACTAGATTGGATATTATTTGTTACATTAGCAAAAAAGCTTTGAAAATCCAACCCATAACTATTCAGATGGTCTGATTTTACAGATATCCTGTTTTATCTCTTGGTAACGGATTGTGCTAATAAAAGGCCTGAATAGCCGCTTCATATTTTATATGCCAAGCAGTTTGTGGCTAAGGACTTAAAAGCAATCACTTTTTCGTCGTCTTTCTGTTTTACCTTCATCTCCCTTTCTTCCTTTTTTTCTTTGTTTTTCTTTTACTCTGTTTCTTTTTTTCTCATGGTAGACCATCATCGTCACATTCTAGGCATAGAAACAGGTGCCTCCATCTTCGAGCACAAAAAGAGTGGTGACGACGTTGAAGATGATTGTAGAACAACTTGCTTCTCGACATTAAAGAAGTGGTCATGCCGCATTAAGAAATCATCATCCCCAACATCTAAAGTAAACAAAGTTGAATCACCGTCATCAAAATTTGCAGACTTCAATCCGGCTTACAAGGTACATATTTAATCCAATTAATATGCAATTTAATTCTATATACATATATATGTATACAAAAATTGACAACAAGAGAAATACAGGTTGGACAGCATTAATATACGGTTCCTTGAAACACAGACAATTTAACGTACGTAAATATGTTGTGGTCAGATTAATATTCCTGATGTTCTTTTCATCAATAATCTCTCAAAATTTTATATCCCTGAAAAAGATTTACCAAAAGGCAAGCTCAAGCATAAGATTACTGGGAATCTAGGTACCCATATATATATATATATATCTTGTTATTGCTTGTAAAAACTAATTAAATGGCTGGATTTATAGGGTAGACATGCATGCAAGCATGCATCCTGAGCCTGAGGTGGATATATTTCGATGTTTTTGTTTTTAATTGTCAGGATAACAATTACGAGGGAATAGAACGAGAGGATCAAAAGGAGATGCATAAAATCCGTAGTTTGAGATACAGCCCTGATAGTAGGCGGCGAGGGAACAATAATAAAGATGCAGCAGCAGCAGCAACCAGTCCAAGAGGGGAGTACAAGCATAGAAGCATCGAGAGCGTATTGCCGCGGTGGTCTTCCCCGCTGTCGAGGAGCGCATCGCGGAGGAGCGTATCGAGAAGCCGGAAAACGCCGTCCCCGACGCCATCGGCTGCATCCATTCGAAGCAAGAGCAGGAAGAGCCACGATTCGGGGAGTGGGAGCCTCCACCCGTCTCTTTCGAGGAGTTCGAGCCGGATGGCCGGATCCACCCCGATTATGTTCTCCAACTCCACGGGCCAGAAAGTGAAGCCTCCGGCAATCCGGAAGGATCTCAATTGCACGCTTGAGGAATTGTGTTATGGATGCATGAAGAAGGTCAAGGTTACAAGAGATGTCCTAACAGAGACCGGGTAATTATATTAATTATAATTTCCTTTGTTATAATGTTGTAATAATAACTTTTTTTTTTTGTTTTGCTTATATATGTATGTGTAATGTTAAGAAGAATGTGTGTAATTCCAATATATTAAGCGCAGGCAAATAATAAAGGAAGAGGAAATATTGACAATAAAAGTGAAGCCAGGATGGAAGAGTGGGACGAAGATAACATTTGAAGGGATGGGGAACGAAAGGCCAGGGACGAGTCCCGCAGATGTGACCTTCGTGATTGGGGAGACAAAGCACCCATTGTTCCGGAGAGAAGGGGATGACCTTGAGATTGGAATAGAGATCCCTCTAGTGAAGGCCCTCACCGGCTGCGAGATCTCCATCCCTTTGCTTGGTGGGGAGGAGACCAGATTGAGCATCGACGATGACATTATCCACCATGGCTACGAGAAGATCATCCCCGGCCAAGGCATGCCCATCTCCAAACACCAGGGCAAGCGAGGTGACTTGAAAGTTGTTTTCCTAGTTGACTTCCCCACCCACCTCACCCCTCAACAACGATCCGATATTGTTAACATTTTGGAGGATCATGTATTCTCTTAATTAATTAGCTAGCTACTTAATTATCATCATCATCATCATCATCATCATCATCATCATCATCAACACATACGATCAATATCCCTTCCACCCTTCTCTCTTCCCTTTTTTTTTTTTTTTCCTCATGAGATACCTGTTTTGGCAGAATATAGCATCCAACTGGGTGGTAATTAATGTAGGCCTCTCGCCTTTGTATCTTTTACATAACCAAGGTTTGGTTGAAAGCAAAAGAAAAGAAAAGGAATCAAATTAAGAGATAGTACTTAGTTTCTTACTATTTAGACGTACGAATTGGGATACGTCAATTTCCAGCAAATGCATCTACCTCACACATCATATATATATGTATATATATGCACATCTTCAACGTGGTTCTTCATTTGAACCAATTACAAACCAGTTTAGCTAATTACATCATGTATATAATACATATATATCATGCAACAAGCAGAGCACGGATTTTGTCCCATAAACCAAAGCTCATTCCGGCCTTCAGAATTCTTTGCTTCACCCGAGTGTAGGGCGGATACCTTAGCGGTATATCCAAGAGAAAATGTCGATACAGAACAGCCTTCCTATGGCTAAAAGCATCAAAGGAATTCTTCCCGTGGTATGACCCCATCCCACTCTCCCCAACACCTCCAAATGGTAAACTGTTGACCGTAAGCTGCACCACCATTATAATAAAAGCACATGTCAAAAAAAAAAATAATTAATAATTAAAGGACAACGAAAACATTCCACTCCAATGACCACTGAAATCACAAGAAAGTACACGTCCACAAGTAACTCATCATTTGTACAGTGCAAACTCTATATAATTATTTAGGGGCCATAAGATCTAGGGAGGCGCGCGTATGGTTTGGTATGCCTTAATTACTAGAATTTCGCAGGCCAAATTCAGGAAATATGAGCAAGTAGCTCTGTACTTTGATGAATATATGCATGCATGCACATGTACAGAGTAATGCGGTTTGTCGCACATTCATGAGCAGCAATAACAATTTGAAAGAATAGATAGGTACATGTAGAGCCGTGTCATTGAGAGCTAAACCCCCCGCAGAAACAGATTTCACGAATTGCTTCTTGAGCTTCTTGTTGTTGGTGAATAAATACGCTGCGAGTGGCTTTGCTCTTGAGTTTATCACTCTAAAACTCTCTTCAATTCGATTCACCTGATGAAGAAAGATATACCAGGAAAATGAAGCCGTTATGCATTGATGAATCACATTTCACGCAGATGTTTTAATTAGTTATTTATGGGATAGACATCATTATTATTAATTAGTACCAAATCTTCGTTATCTCCTAATATCATGTGTGGATTCTTACAGTGATAATAGGAAGCAAAGGGCCAAATATCTCCTCATTCATTATTAAAGAGTCCAGAGGAACGTCCAATAAGATGGTGGGGGCAAATCTCCTGCCATCCAGGAAGGAGAATTTTTGTTTTACATAGGAGAAAACTGCAGTTACACCTGCTAAACAAATTGACTAAACAGAGAAACACAGATGCTGAACTGCACTTACAGCTTTGTCTTGTCCCTTTCACCTCCGTACACAATCTTATCACTAACCTTATCCTCGTCCAGCAGGTTGGCCAAACGAACAAAATGGTTAGAATTCACAATGCGAGATATGTCTTTCGACTCCAACGGGCTCTTACCATAAAATCTCTCTATTTCCTTTTTCAGAGATTCCACCTGTATGTACAAGAAACATTAGACATTCTCGAAAACTACATGTACTTTAAAGGAAAGAAGTACTTAGCGGAATTGGTCTTCATGCGGTTGAAGACTCTAGCTAGTGACGATTCACCACATTTACCAGCTTAAGGGCGTAGTCTTTTGTTGTTATCACATAATCAGGAGAAACACAAGTTTGCCCATTATTCAATCCCCACTTGCCTGCAATGATTCGTCTACTAGCAACCTACAGAAGTTCAAGGTTGATATGTTAAATTTTTAGTTAGCAGAGAAAGAAAATAAATATATCTCATGGTACAATTATTGGCAATCCAAAACAGACGCAGATGTGACGAACAAAGAGCACAGATACATGCACGTGCAAGGAAGAATACATATATTGATGTACTCACCTGCAAGTTGATGCCTGAATCAACAATGACAGGAGATTTGCCACCCAGCTCCAAAACTACTGGTGTCAGATGCTTTGCAGCAGCAGCCAAAATAATGCGCCCCACTCTTCCATTGCCTACAAACTCAGAGATGACCCATCATCCATCAAAGCCAATCCTTAATTTAAAATCAGAAAAAATTATTTTACAGTCAACCCCGAAATCATCTTTTAGTTTTCGGTTTTTATGGATGAGCATGAAATTAGAATGCATAAAAAACTTGTGCTTGATCTGGAAGTGTGCGGAAAGATATTTTTCTTTTTTATGGTTAATTTAGTCAAGTGAGTGTGAGGCTAAGTATATTTTGTTTTTTGGGTGTTCTATGACTTCCCCAATTGACCATTTTATTTTTTTTTTTGTTCTTTTTTGGGGTTTTATAGGCAACTAGGGGCTCGGATCCGAAACTTTACATTTTCAGTACCACTTAATCTATAGCTCATTGCTGACCATTTGAACTTTTTAATATGACAAAAGCAGAGAATGAGCACAAACGTGAGTGAGAAAGAATAGGTAACCTGTATAAAATATCTTGTCCCACTTCTGTTCTAGTAGTGCAGACATTTCGGCAGCAGCACCTTCAACAACCCTTATGAAAGAGCTATCCATATATTCTGCGATGAGTCTTGCAACCAATGAGGATGAAGCCGGAGCCATTTCTGATGGTTTTATAACCACGGCATTGCCTGCTGCTATAGCTCCAACCACAGGATCCAGACACAATACTAAGAAAGATTTGCACATGATCAGAGGCAGCTAATTGCAGCTAAATGCATGCACTTGAAACTCCGAAATTTTAAAACTTGTTCAATGCCAATATATATATATGTGTGTGTGTGTGTTGACATCGTACGTACAGAAAGGATAGTTCCATGTTGAGACGATTAAGACAACGCCAAATGGTTCAGATACTATCTTGGCAGATGAAGGAAAAGTGGCAATTGAGGTGTTTTCCTGCAATAATTATATATGATCACTTCACTTGCACGTATATATATATACACAAATGTAATTATCTGAAGGGAGGGTGTAGTTCTAAGTTCGAGATGTGGTTCAGGGTAAGAATAACCTTTTCTGGCCTCATCCAATGCTTCAGTTTTGCAAGTGCGAGTTTACAAGATTTCTTAATCAACGTCACCTGCATATTTTTGAGAAAATAATATAATAATAATAATCTTTCAAATACAAATATTTTTATTATTTTTGTGTGATCAATAGAACAGAGTAACTATTTTTTTTGGAGTAAAATTGAAAAAATCATTTCTTGTTTCTTCCTTAGTCCCTCCCTCCAAATCGAATTGCATAATAAACTCGCACCGTAAGACTGTTGATAACTTGTAATTCAACGAGCAAAAGATTTGTAATTTAATAGAAAAAAAAGTGTTATAAATGTGGAACTCTTTCCATTGTCTTTTTTTCTCTTTTTTATGGGAATAGGCTTTTCAAGTTGTTTTTATGGATCCGGGCCATCCATCTGTTTCCAAATGTTAAAAAAGACCTAAATTTAATTATATAATTAGAAAATTATGAAAATACACCTAGCAAGAAAACATTTTAAAAAAGTCAGCGGAGGCCGTGGCCCCCTTGGACCCCCGGCCCACCGCCACTGCTCATAACTATTAACTAGGATAAGCATCGATCCCAACATTCCAAAATCTCGAATCTTAGATTCTAAATAATATTTAATTGGAATTCCAAGTTATCATAATAAGATAGATAATTCGATATGGATTATCCTAAATTATAATTTTGATTTCGATTCAACAAAGATTTAAAAAAATTTGGGATCCTAAAATCCTAAATTAGTTTTATAATTTATGAAGTATAGACATTAAATTTATGCTTGTTTTGTTTATGGGATGAATTATTCTTGTTCTGTGAGCTATTTAATACCACAAAATTCATGCAGACTTAATTTACCTATAGAAAGAAGATTATAGAATTTTTTTTTTTTGAGGTAGAAGATTATAGAGCTAGATTGGACAACAGGTGAGAAAATATGGAACTAACGATAAACTCGGAATATTTAGAACCATCCCAAATTATCCAATCTAAAAAAATTCAAAAATTTGAATTTCAAAATAGTAGAACTTGGAATTTGGTATGAAAAGAGATTTTAAAATTTTCAGTATTCCAAATACTGTATCAAATCGTGACGTTCCGATTCAAATTACAGAATGCTCACTTCCTAGTTGAAGTTTGTTTATTTCATAATTTTAAACTTATAATATAAGAATCGATGATAAATGATTTTTATACAATTAATAACTAATTTGTAGATAATAACACTGAAGTTGTCAATTTTCCACAGGGCTATAGGACAATGTTCATAACTATTACTCCCTCTATTTTCGAAATAGTTGTTGGAAAATTTTATCCTTTGTAATTTTCAATGATTATTAATTAAGTTATTTCTATATTTTTTTTACTTTATATAACAATTACATCTATTTTATTTACTTTAATTAAAGATGACATAAGAGTAAGTCACTCAAATAATAGATTAAAGACTTGTTTCATTCCTGTATTGAGCGCTATATCTGGAATTTGTCCCTATGTTGTATTTTGGTTTCTTTTCATCCCTCTGTTCCCCCTAGTTGGTCTATTTTGGTTCCTCTTGCCAGAATCCAGTGAAAAACGCTGACTAGTTAAATCATAAATTATAAATTATTATTTTATTTTTGAAAGAATTTTTAATTCAATAAAAATTTTATTGAAATAAATTATTATAATTTATTATTTAATTAGTATATATTATTATTTTATTTATGAACGAATTTTTAATTCAATAAAAGATTTTAAAGAATTAATTTTAGGAAAAAAGAAAAAAAAATGGACAAACTCCGAGTCCGCACCGGATTTGCAAAATGGGTCCTGGGTGGTCGAACCGGTCAGGTCAAGCTGGTCCGATTTGTTAGTTCGACCTGACATGTGGATTCCACATATGCTGACGTGGCGTCGGAAACCATTCCACGTCTGCATTTTCTACCGGATTCCGGTAAGAGAGACCAAAATAGGTCAACTAAGGGGGAACAAAGAGATGAAAAGAAGCCAAAATCTAACATAGGGATGAATTCCAACTTTAACGTCCAACACAGGGATGAAACAAGTCTTCAATCCGTCAAATAATCATTTTTTTTTGTCGAAAATCCCGTCAAATAATCTTAGACTCTAGGGTATTAATTACCCTCATAATTTTTGTGAGGTTACTCTAATTAACCACAATTATTTTGGAACTAGGGATCAATAGATTCTACTAGTTGCGTGTCCCTAGCTAAAATAAAATTCCGAACAAAAAAAACAAAAGAAAAAGAAGAAACAATTACAGGTAGGCGGATGTACGTATAAGCTGATGACCGGACAAGATTAAATTGGCCTTACCTATCAGACTGGTTGCATTGTACGTTAAATAATAAATGGAGACAAGAAACTACGGTCGTGAAATGAGTTGTCAAAATTCAATTTAATTAATGCAGCGTACATGTTTGGGATGTGAATTAAAAAAGGAAGGAAAATCTCAATTCTAACCCTTTTGGGGGGTTAAATCTGCAAGTGCTGGTTTTTTTTTAAAGAAAACATTTTGAATTTTGACTTTGACAATACAACATTTTAGAGGCTATAGTGTCAATTTTTGTAATTCTTCGCATATTTTGATCTAAATTGCCAATTAATATCTCTTAAGAGTAGGCCTGGAAATAAAAAGTAGAAAAGCACATCTTATCAAACCAAGTTACAATCAAATCTTCCTACCCAGCGGTGGTCCAATATCAACGGGCAAGAGCTTTTAGTTTACTCCCTCCGTCTTCATTTAATTGACAGTTGTAATTTATTTCTAATGCATTGTCCCTTTAGAATTCCTAGGTGGTATTAATTACTTAGTTTGTAATTACATCTCTATCATTAAATAACTTGTAAATATTGCACCAAAAGAATAACATGTAAATAAAAAGAGTTAATAAATAACTTTTTTAAAGAAGAATAATACAGTTGACATTCTTTTGATTTTTGTGATAATGATATATGTATGTGAGAAAATCTTAAGCCACAGTTAAAAAAAGCGGGAGGGAGTATCATTATGGTTTTTGGTTAACGATGAGTGATTTGTTAAAGGACCAATATGTGTCAAGCTTCGGGTAAGGTTTCACAAATAGTTTTGAAAGTCCTTTGAATTTAAAAATTACATTGCTCCATTTTTTAACAAACTCGACTAATAAATTTAAGGTATCTGGTTGTATGAGGCTTACAAATTTAACCCAAAAACTTAAACTCCCTCAAATAAGGGTGGTACTTGGGGACAATAGTACAGGAGTCTCAAATTTTGTCATTTCTTTTAGGTTAAAGTATAGGTGGGATGAGCCATATTATTAACGACCCACCTACACAATGCAACAAATCCAAAACTGAAGCATATGGTAAATGTGTAAGCAATAACAACCGAGAGAACAAGGCCAAATAACCATGAATAAATTTTTTTGGGGTACATAAACAACCATGAATTAATTAATAACAAGAAATAATTTTATCCTCCAATAAAAAATAACAAGAAATAATTTTATTAAATATGTTAGTGCCAGCACTTGCTTTCCCTAATTATATATGTATTTTAAAATTTGAGAAAGCCTTGTGTATGAGCAAGATAATGTAACTACCTTACTGTCCAAAGACACGATCCTTTATATTATTACTTCCGTGAAGGCCCTATGAACTGACGACTGTGTTGTCTTCAATGACTAGATCGTGATCTAGATCAATAATGCCTACTTGAAGTTATATATTTCAAGCAAAGAAAAACACCAAATTCTACAGTGGACAACAAATTAAACTGGAAAAAGGAATTCTGAAGGTAGCAAGTCAAAAGCTTTTGGCAACAAACTGCACTTAGAATACCTGAAGTATATATATGAGTGTTCTTCTTGTTTCTCTCTTTTTATGATAAAAAAGAGTAATGGTGTCGATCAGTACTTGTGAAAGGTAATCCTTGAATTCAGGTTAACAGGGAGAGAAAAAAGGGAGTGAAAAAGAAGAAAAAGAAGAAGAAGAAATTAATATTAGGCAACTACGGAGTAGCACCTCAACAGCAGACAAGCAGCTAATTCTTGCTTATCAGAATGTTTCAAAACAGCGAACACCGTATACCGTATATATAGTACGAAGACGTACGGGCTCCCTTCTCATGAAGCACACAGTACTGCATGGCTGGTTTTTATATATACATACATATATATATATATATATATATATATATATATATATATATATGTGAAAGCAAAAAATCAACCGCCCGAACTGTGAAATTCTCCAAAAATTGCTGGTGGATTAGAAAAAGAAAGCTGTGTAATTATTCTCCCCCGTTTAATGAACTTAATTTGTAAGGTGTGGTGCCTGGGTTTAATTAATTAGACCCAACAAAAAACCATTTCATTTCTCCCTTTGGTGCAAGGGAAAACTGGACCAGGTGTAAAATTCTCTAGATGGATCTTGATGAAAATTCTCGGCTTAATTAATTCTCGAGCCCTGGACTTAGTGTATAGAATATTTCTTTCGTGAACTAGTGCTTATATATATATAGCGCCAGGTTCTAATTAATTAATGTGCATGAACATCACATAAACATATAATATATATAAATAAGCTAAATACCTCATAGACGGCGGATTCGAGTTGAGGCTTGGAGAGATCTCGTGCAAGAGCATCAACAATTTCTTTCTCGTGAAGGTCACAGATCTTCAAGAGACATTTGAGCTGCGACACTCTCCACTTGTAGCTCAGGGTCTTGCCACTCCCAAAACCCTCTCTCAGCTCTTTCACCAGTGCATTCGCTGCCTCCATGTCCATGATCGCCTTGTTCATCTCCACTTCCATGATTATTATTATTCCGTTTGCCTCCAAATATGCACCAACAACTTAGCTTGTATATATAAAGATATATGTGAATGACTAGACATATATGTATAGATACGCACACACATACACACAGCCCAGCTCGTGGGTGGTGTGCACTGACACATTTAATTTATTAATACTATTAATAGTGTGGAGCATGGTCTTTCGATATCGTTCACCAAACTTAACCAAACAAACGGTGCCCTGAAACAAAGTTAGACAGCTTGTCTTGTGTATCTTATCACTGCTTTTTTGGTGTGCCCTGCCTCATTAAATAGCAAATGCAGCTATTCATAAGATTTTTTTAGTTTTGGGGGATATATAGGGGAGGGGGCTATTGGCATATGACTCCATGTTCTCTGCATTCAATATTTGTGTCTCTCTTTAATTTACCGTGTCAATTCTCAAGAACAACTCATTGTTCTCTGTCCTATTTATGAGAGTAGATAGAAATATTAAATGCATGCTATGGTACTAGCTGACATAAATTTATGACAGTTTAAACGGTCGATCATGACAACTCAAAGATGTAGCCCAGTGCTATTTTATTTATGAGGTTGGAAGAATGCACCCCACCTTTCCTAATATTATGGTACATCGTTGAGAAAATAATAACTACGTTGGAAATTATCAAAAGTGGCGGTTCGAGTTAATTAATTTTTATAAAAAGTTTTTATTTATTAAATTCTTTCACTCATTTTGCTCATAATGATGAGGATAAACTTCGTGTGTAGCTCATTGCATCAACATCCTAGGCTAAGTGCCGATGTTTCATAAGTCACACAATTATCCTTTGATTGTTAGTCCCTCTAGATTCGGCATGGCTGGCCCTAATATAACTCTTAGTAAAATTTATGTTCCTATTTTATACCTAGAATCTTAGATATTGTTTCGATCATGTGTCTCCAGCAGCCCTGTTGCTAATGTAGTGCTTAGGCCAGACAGTCTTTTTTTCTTCACCAAGTTTTTATCCCACTGAGTTTTTCTTGGTAAGGTTTTTTACGAGGCAGTTCTTCTCTAAGCATATTCTATCCCAATACAATGGCATTAAAGGGGGAGAGTTATAAATAAGTGAATGCCATTATTATTCATGTGTTATAAATAATTGAATGTCATTAAATGTGGCTATATCACACATTGTCTGTGCCAAGACTTGGCCTATAAAAGGATGTATTCATCCTATGAAAAGAGATGACAGAACAAAAGGAATTACATTCTCAATATCTTCTCTATATAACCTATCTTCCATTCTCTCTCATTTCTTTCTTTAATTCACTATCTTAATCTGAATTATTAGTTTATTTTTATTCTATCAAGTTCATCCTCAAAGGTATTATATACCTCCACTTTTACAACATGTTATCAGCACGATTGCACCACACTAGTGATCAAAGTTGTTAATCACGCTCTGATCATGTGGCCACGAGTCATCCACAAGACTTTAGCTCTTGTCTCCTTTGTGATCAAGGATGCAGATGTGCGATCCTATAGAACACGAGACTTTACTGTACTGAGGTAAGTATATATAATATTTTTCATTATAATTCAGTATTGTTAATATAAAATTTATATTTGTGGTACTTAAACGTAGTACGAAGCTTTAATCTACTAAGGTATTTAATTCTCAAACACTTCGTGTTGCTGTTATTTTAATACTTCTTGCTGCTATTATTATTACCATGACAAATCTTACAAAACTTGAATTTGAGGTCCTAGATATTTCCAGAATAAATTATCTATCATGGGTTCTAGATGCTGAAATGCATTTAGATGCTAATGGTCTGGGAGACACCATAATATTTAGTCAAAATAAGGCAAAAGCCATAATCTTGCTTGGTTATCATCTTCATGACAATTTGAAGAATGAATATCTTATTGTCAAAGATCCTGTAGTTCTTTGAAAAAAATTTGGAAAGAAAGGTATGATCACCAAAAGATGTCATACTCCCAAAAGCTCGTTATGAATGGACGCATCTGAGGTTGCAAGATTTTAAATCAGTGCACAAATATAATTCAGTTATAATAAGTTCTCAGATGAAATTATTACCAATGCTGATATGTTAGAACAAAAACCTTCTCCACTTTTCATGCATCAAATATGCTCCTGCAACAGCAATATCGTGAAAAGAGTTTCACGAAATACTCAGACTTAATTTCATGTCCCCATGTGGCTGAATAGAATAACGAGCTATTGATGAAAAAAAATCATGGTTCCCGTCCAACTAGCTTTGTCCCATTCCCTGGAGTGAATGCGGTTGTATATGATAATTTTGGTTGTGGCCAAGGTAGTGGTCATGGACGTGGACGTGGACATGGAAGGAACCATTACAATAACCGTGATCGTAATGGTTACAATAATAGTAAGGCTTTAAATCCCCGTACAAATAAAGGAAAACGTGTGAATCACACGAATGAGAGAAATAACCATGAACAGAAAAATCATGAGGTTGCTTGCTATCGATGTAGCATGATAGGACAGGTCATGAACATGGCCGGATAGCAAGGCATCAGGTAGAACATTACCAAGTGTCCCTGAAAGACAAATTTAATATTGTTGAAACCAATTTTATTCAAGATGATGACCATAATATTAACTTCTAGACAGATTCATTTATGGATATTGTTATTTATCTTGCTTACCCTGAAGGTGCAATCGAATATATATTTTAAGATAAAAGTGCAAAAGATAAATTGATTTTATTTTATATTTAGCTTTATCATGTTATTATGTGTTATATTTTAATGCATTTTATATTTTACTTTTACTTTTATTTATTTTACAATATGTTATATTTGTTAATTTTTTATGTGCATATGAAACTATGGTTTTTAGATTAATGACTTGGGCATTTGTCCTGGAGACAATGCAATAACACATTCCATATTTAATAAACGGAAATTATTGATAAGTAGGATATGATAGTGCAATCTCAAAATGAGAAGGAGATTAATATGCTCTGGAGGAGCACATGTTTTAGTATGCTCTAGAAGAGCATAAATTTCATTATACTCCCGAAGAGTACAAATTTTGCTACTTACAGTAATAAAAGGAAAGTGAAGGATATTTTATGCAAGTCTCAAAAGAATCCATTAATATTCATTTCAAACGGATATTATCCTGAAAAAATAAGTGGAAGACATACTGAATATCTCTCTATTACAAAGACTACTGCTGTAGGTAAAAAAAACAAATTGTAAAAAAATTAAATGCATTATCCTTTAGACTGTTCGAGTCATTAAAGTTATCATATCCAGCCAGAAGTCGGCACACAGTAGCCTAAAGCTGGCATACAATAGCCTGAAGCTGGCACATAATAGTCTAAAGCTGGCACTAGCTTGAAGCTAACAAATAATTTTTCTTAAGTTATTAAAATACATAGTTTGCACAGCCTGAAGCTAGCACCAACCTGAAGTTTTTGGCATGATCGGATGGGCCATCCCGGATCAATAATGATGCGTAGAATTATTGAAAATTCAATTGGTTATTCATTGAAAAACCAGAAGTTTGTCCAATCTAATGAATTTCCATGTGTTTGTTTGCTCATGAGGAATATTAATTATTCGGTCTTCTGATGATAAGGTTGGCCTAGAATCACCAACAATTTTAAAAACAATTCAGGGAGATGTACGCGGACTAATAAATCCGCCATCTGGACCATTTAGGTAATTTTATGGTTTTAATCGATGCATCGACTAGATGGTCTAATGTGTGCTTATTAGACACAATTTGGCATTTTGCGCGCTTACATTTACAATTAAGCCAATTGCGGGTACACATCCCTAATTATGTTATAAGACTATATGTCTTGATAATACTGGAGTATTCTTCGAGTAGTTAAATGAATATCATTGGAAATAGTGGTTGAACATCCTGTAGCTCATGTTCATACCCAAAACGATCTGGATGAATCGTTTATTAAATGTTTCCAATTGATTGCAAGACCATTGCTAAATGAGAAACAAACTCCCTATTACTGCTTGGGGATATGCTATTTTATATGCAGCAGCACTTGTGTGCATCAGCCCAATAAGTCATCATAAGCTCTCCCTTATTGATTTGGTTCATGGTCATGAACCTAATATCTCCCATCTTTAGACTCTTGATTGTGCAGTATATGTGGCAATTGCTCCACCACAGTGAACTAAAATAGGTCTTCAAAAATGATTGGGAATATATATTGGATATAAATCTCCATTGATTATAAAATATTTAGAACTAATAAGTGGAGATTTATTTACAGCAAGGTTTGCTGATTGTCATTTGGATGAAAATATTTATCTAATATTAGAGGGAGAAAATAAGCAGCTGGACAAGGAGATTAAATGGAATGCTATATTATTATCAAGCCTTGATCCTCGACCAAATCAGTGTGAACTTGAAGTTCTCATTTGCAAAATATAGCAAATCAATTGCCAAACACATTTACTGATGTCAATAGAGTGACCAAAATCATATTCCAGCTGCAAATGCTCTTGTTAGAATTGATGTCCCAGAAGGACAACCAAAGAATGCAAATGAATCTAAAGCGCACTAGAAGCGTGGCAGACCACTCGGTTCCAAGGATAAAAATCCTCGACAGAGAAAAGGAGCAAAGATACAAGATGGCCCTAACGAGGTAATAAAACCTCCAGTAGAGGTTCAAATTGAAAATCCTCAAGAAGAGGATAATTCTCCGGAAGAGATTTCTGACATAAATTTTAAAGTTCCAGAAGTAACTCAGGTACCTGAAATAAGTCAAAATGATGAGATCTCAATCAACTATATTATGTCAGGAACGAAATGGAACTGACATGAAATAACCGTCGACGAAATTTTTGCATATAATGTAGCGCTAAATATTATGGAAGGAAATGAGGATCATGAGCCTAAATCAATTGATGAATGCCAGCATAGGAATGATTGGCCAAAATGGAAGGACGCAATTAAGACTGAGTTAGACTCGCTTATGAAGCGAGAAGTTTTTGGGCCTGTAGTCCCAACACCTGATGGTGTAAAATCGATCGGTTACAAATGGGTATTTGTGCGGAAAAGAAATGAAGAAAATAAAATAATGAGATATAAAGCACGGCTTGTCGTACAAGGTTTTACCCAATGACCTGGTATTAATTATGAGGAGACATACTCCCTTGTGGTGGATGCAATTACTTTTCGATATCTAATTAGTCTGGCAGTACATGAAAAATTAGAAATGCGTCTAATGGATGTTGTTACAGCCTATCTCTATGGATCTATAAGTCATGACATATACTTGAGTATCCCTGAAGGATTCAAGTTGCCTGAAGCAACTAATTCCCAGGATATATAATCAATTAAACTAAAAGAATTTTTATATGGTTCAAAGTAATTTGGGTATGTGTATATTTGGATGCAGGTCATATATTTGATCCAGATAAAGCTCAGGCAGAAAAAAGCTACTTCTTTATATATGAAGGAATTCCTATATCATGGCGATCCACAAAGCAAAACATGGTTGCTACCTCCATAATCATGCAGGGTTTTTGACAATACATAGAGCTAGTCAGAAATGCACTTGGCTAAGGTCAATAACACAACAGGTTTGAGATTCAGATAACAAGAAAGAAATCCTAACGATGTTTTATAAAGATAATGCTGCATGCATTGCCCAATTAAATGAAGATACATCAAAGATTCGTTCAAGTGACAACCTGGCAGACTTATTTACAAAATCACTTCCCACTTCAACTTTTGAAAAGTTAATCAAAAAGTTTGGCATGAGCCGACTTCGAGACATCAAGGGAGGCCAAAATGAAGGGGAGTAGAATATGCACTGCACTTTTTTTTGCTTCACAAAGTTTTTATCCCACTGGGTTTTTCTTGGTAAGGTTTTTAACGAGGCAGTTCTTCCCTAAGCATATTCTATCCCAATACAATGACATTCAATAGGGAGTGTTATAAATAAGTGAATGTCATTATTATTCATGTGTTATAAACAATTGAATGTCATTAAATGTGGCTACAGAATGCAAATGTTATTACTGACAACAATTATATTCACACGTTGTTTGTGCCAAGACTTGGCCTATAACAGGATGTATTCATCCTATGAAAAGAGATGACAGAACAAAAGGAATTACATTCTCAATATCTTCTCTATATAACCTATCTTCCATTCTCTCTCATTTCTTCCTTTAATCCATTATCTTAATCTGAATTATTAGTTTATTCTTATTCTATTAAGTTCATCATTAAAGCCATTATATAACTCTACTTTTACAACAAAAACTATTTTATAATTCTTTTTATCGGCTTGATTGAGCCAATTTCGATTAAAAAACTCAAAACCCTCCTATCCCCCCAAAAAAATCGGGATTCAATATGTGGGTGAGAGTTTTGGCAATCGTCAGCTTAGCTTTCTCCACCGTTATTCAAATCGAGAGACTTAATAGTTACTGTGAAATTAAATTGAGAGAATACAAGTAATTGATGACCTGGCATGAATGTAAGCAATATAACACAAAATCTCCCTTTTAACTCTGATGGACTCAAGCCATGCTAGACTGTAATTAACCATAGGGACATTTACTAGTAGTAACAACGCTTTTATCAATTCCAGCAATAGAAGTAGTGGAAGAAGTAGATAACAAAATGATTTTTTATTATTCTCTTAAGTTTTCAGTTTAAAAGAAAAAACAAGAAGAATCGAAACTAGGCAAGAGAAAAAGAGGATGTTACTTTAGGATAGTAGAGGTTGATGGGGCGGAACTTGAGGCGGAAATATCAGCTAAAAGGATGGCATGTAATGGGATGTGAGTTAGGTCTTTGGAGTCCTCCGCCGAAGCCCTCACTACTGCACCTTCTCTCTGTGTATCGGTAATAGAGACAGAGATGATGATGATGATACAAGGCACCTAGTAACTTGGACTAGTTATGGTTAATCTCGTCTTCAATTTAAAAGAATGGTAATAATCAGGGGCGGATCTAGGAAATATTTTTTGGGGGCCAAAATATACTATTTTTTACATTAATAGGGATTGAATTGTATTGTATGTGTAAAAATAGAAAAACCAAGTCGTTGCTAGGACTCGAGCCCGGGCCAAATATGCATAATACATTGAGCCAACCACCAAGCTACCTAGCAATTTATGATTAATTATTACCATATATATACAAAAATAAATTCTAGGGCGGGCCTGGGCCCCCCTTGCTCCTCCCTATATCCGCCCCTGGTAATAATGGTTGGCACATCAATTTTAAGTTATACATTTTTTATAATAAATGGTTTGATAGCTTCTTCTCCTACACCCAGAGGGAGAAAGTTTAAGCATAATTATCTCCCAACAGAATCCACAATTTAGGTTGGAGGATAAGAAAATATTGAATCGAGTAGAGGTTCCGAGGATCTTTAATATTTGTAGATATAGGCTCGAGTTTTCTATTGCATGTGATTTTTTTTTTTTTATGGTAGCAAAGTATCCTAGTCGACAACTGGATTAATTTCTCCTGTGGCTCGATGCGTCACCCGTTATAAGGTGGGACCACTACCCACTGCATGTTATTTTAGTTAATCGTTTATGGTCCAAACCCACACGAAAGTGGTGTGAAATCAACTCAATTATCATTTTGTCACTCCCCAACATAACCTCACGGTTGCCCTTGTATGTACATGGCCTAAAAAAACTTAAACTTGAGATAATTTAATAGTCAACTACTTAATAAAGACTTTTCTTAGTTGGGTCATCATAATAAGCAAGAAGTAATAGCCTTATCGTACAATTTGAAAGGTAAAAGGAACAAAATCACAATACATGTTAAAAGGAACAATTTGAAAGTATAGATATATAATGGAAACCAATCAAATAATACAAAAAGAACAAATGTGGAAGTGTAGATATATGAAGAGAATGAATCAAATAGTATAAAAGAGACAATTTGAAGATATATTATAGATATAAAGAGAAGTACTAAGGAAGCTTTAGAGGATGGATGAGGGGAATGATTTCCCAATAGGTATCCTGGCAGATCACTGAAATATGCTCTTTAGTAGAGATAAGGATTAGTTAATCGGTAGTTAGCATTCTCATACGTACGTTGTGATAAAAGTCATGTATCTATTAACCTCTTGTAACAACTTTTATTTGTTTAGCATAAAAAAAAAACAACTCTTATTTGTTAATGATATATATACACATTAGAACTGCTATGATAGACATTTTGGCATTCAACCTTTTAGGGTAGCGGAGCAGGTGTTCTTTCTTTGAAGTCAAAATTTTTCTTTTGCTTTCTCTTCCTCATGTCTTCCTCACCCTCCACTTCTCCTTCTGCCCTTTTTGGGTCGAGTTCTTCGGCTTCCTCTTCTTCTCTTCCAGCTGCGTCTTCGCCTTTGTCCTCTTCTGTGCATTATGTCCTGACTACGAGTAACATCCGAAACTACGTTCCTGCTATTCTTGATTTTAGCAATTTTCTAGTGTGGCAAAGTCTTCTCTACATGGTTTTTCAATCCCATCAGGTTTAGATCACATCGATGGTACTGGTATTCCCCTGAACCCTTTCTTCCCTCTGTAAATCCAGATGCACCTCCTACCCCTAACCCCTTTTTCATTCACTGGAGTCAGATTGATAGTACCCTGTCACGTGGATTTATGCCACTATTAATCCCGATATTTTGAATCACATTGTGCGTCCAGGTTCTTTTCCCACTACGTGAGAGGTATGGCTATTTATCGAACAACTCTTTCATGATCAGGTTCAAGCTCGTTACATGGAGTATCGCACTACTTTTTTTACCTCTAAAAAAGGGTCTCAATCTATGTAGGATTATCTTCACTCTGTTCGGCACATTGCTGATAATCTTGAGTCTATAGGTCGTGGTCTTAGTGATGATGATATCATCATGCAGATTCTTGATGGACTTCCTGATGAGTATAATGATTTGATTACTCTTCTTACATTTAAGTCTCCCCTTCCATATTTTTATGAACTGCGGTCTATGCTGTTGGCCCAGGAAACCCGCAAAGCTAAATCTTCTTCCACTTCTATAGTTTCTTCAGACTCGTCTCAAGACCTTTTCACTCAAACTCCTGGTCGTGGTGGTCGTGGCTACAATTCTCGTCGGCCTCCACGGTCTCCCTCTCCTTCTGTTTCTTTCGAGCAGAAACCATAGTTCTTCTCTCCTCGTCCAAACTCTTCTGGTCCAAATTTTTAGGCTTGCTCGCACCCTTATACATCCTCATATCCTTCCAAACCGTCTCGTCCTTCTTCTTTTAGTTCTCCTTCTATACTGGGCCTTCTTCTGTTAAGTGCCAACTATGTGACGGCTACAATCATATAGTCAAGCGTTGTCCACAGCGCTCCTTCATAGGCGTTCATGAGCAGCAAAGTCCTTATTGGTTCGCCAATACTGGTGCTACCAGCCACATGACCAATACTACCTCTTCTCTTAACTCCTTTGTTGAATATACTGGGATGGATTCTGTCCAAGTCGGTGATGGTATGTCTCTTCAAATTACTCATATTGGTTCAAAGGTTTTCATTATTGGTTCGTACTCTTTTGTTCTTTTTATGTTCACGTTGTAACCAAACTCACTAAAAATCTTATTTCAGTCAAAAGGTTTACTATAGATAATTCTTGTTCAGTTGTGTTTGATTCTTCTAGTTTTTCTGTGAAGGGTCGTCTTTTTCCACAACAGATTTGGTGCAATGATCTCGATTCTCTTTATTCAATTCAAGTCCCTATTACTTGCTCCGCAAACCAAGCTTTTCTTCACAGTCGTGTTTCTAGCTCTCTTTGGCATCACCTTTTGTGTCACCCAAGTGGCCCTGTTATGCACCAGCTCAATTTCCTTTTTTATGTTCTTCTTTAAATAAAGATGTTTTTTTACCATGCTTGTCAGCTTGGCAAGCAAACTCAACTGCCATATAACACTTCTTTGGAACCTTGTGTAGGGTTATTCCATATTATTCATTTTGATGTATGGATCTCTTCTTTTCTTTCGTTTAGTGGTTATAAATATTACATTCTTTTTCTTGATGAATATTCCAAGTTTTGTTGGATTTATCCCTTATGTTTTAAAAGCGAGGGTTTTTTTTTCAAAGTTTCAACAATTGCAAGCCGAGATAACAACATAGTTTAACACTCCAATACGTTTTCTTCAAAGTGATGGCAGCAGAGAATTTTGTAGCACTGCGTTTGACGATTTTCCAAAAAAAAATGGAATTCTTTGACGTATTTCATGTCCTTACAGCCATCCATAAAATGGCATGGCTGAAAGGAAGCATCGTACTCTCCTCAATTCCATTCGCTCTGTCCTTTTCCAAGCTCATCTTCCTCATTCTTCTTGGGTGGAGGCTTTGCATTACGTTAACTATATTCAGAATAGGCTTCCACATGTTTCTCTATGTTGGCAGAGTCCTTTTGGTCTTCTATATGGTAGGCCTCCTTCCTTTGATCTCTTTCGGACTTTTGGCTGTGCGTGTTACCCTCTTACTATGAGTCCTAGCCGCCATAAACTATCCCTTCGTTCTGATCTCTATGTTTTTATTGGTCTATTACCTCATCACAAAAGGTTCTGGTGCTACCATCCTACCTCTCGCAAAGTGGTAATATCACGCAATGTAGTCTTCAACGAGGAATCTTTTCCCTTTTTCTGCCTGAATCCTTCATCTTCAGAAACTCCATCCATATCCTTTGATCATACAACAGTTTTCTGCTTACCTAACACACTAGTTCCATCAGTGTCATCTTCATCTGTCAGATTAGAATCCCTAGCCGCATGACTTCTATTTCTACTCCAGCTCTCTCTTCTCTTTCGTCTATTCTAGCTCCCTCTCCACAGACATACAACCTTATCACCAGTCACCCCATTCTACTCCACATCACTCTCCATCAACAACACAACCTTCTCTCTCGTCTGTTTCACATTTACTAGATAACACTCTTCCCTCCTCTTCTCCTTCAGCCTCTTCTCCACCACAGCCACACCAACATCCTTCTATTTCAACTTCTTCCTCTCTACCTTCTTCTGATACTATTTTGCATGCCCCGCCCGCGCATCCCATGACTACTCGCTTACGAGATGGGATTCGCAAACCTGATCCTAAATACACCTTTCTTGTTTTCATGACAACCTCCGAACAAAAAACATATCAACAAGCTTCAAAGGGTGAACATTGGCGACATGCCATGATGGAAGAATACTGGCCCTCATGCAAAATAATACATGGTCTCTGGTTCCACCGCCTTCTCCCTCAGTTAATATTGGCAATTCTCGGTGGGTTTATCGTCTTAAGTACAATGCAGATGGCAGTTTGGCAAGCCACAAAGCATGCCTTGTGGCTCAAGGTTATACGCAACAAGAAGACGAAGATTACGATGAAACTCCAGTCCGGTTGTGAAGTCGGCAACCATTCGCACCGTGTTGAGCCTTGCAGTTTCTCAAGGCTGGGGAATTCGATAAGTGCATGTAAAGAATGCATTTTTGAATGGGTTCTTAAAGGAGGAAGTGTACATGAAACAACCCCCTGTTTTTTAGGATTCATCAAAACCAAACCATGTTTGCAAACTACACCGTGCTTTGTATGGTTTAAAGCAGGCGCCAAGAGCCTGGTACCAATGCTTTGCGACCTTTTTGTTGTCCAAGCAATTTCAAGTTTGTCATACAAATGCTTCCCTATTCACCTTAAAGACATCTCATGGCATAGCTTATTTGCTACTCTATGTTGATGATATTATACTAACAACTTCATCACAAGTGCTTCTACAACAGTTACTTAGTCTTCTTAAACAGGAATTCTCCATGTCAGACCGTGGTGATCTGCATTACAACCTAGGAATACAGGTTGCTCATGTCAAAGATGGTCTCTTTTTGCATCAGCAAAAATACTTGCAGACGATTCTTGCTCGATCTGGTTTCACAGTTTTCAAACCTGTTTCCACACTAATGCAGCCAAAGCTTGCACTCTCTATTAATCATGGAGTTCCGTTATCTGCTGATGAACAACACTTGTATCGTAGTAGTGTTGGAGCTTTGCAATATCTGGCTTTCACTTTGCCATATATACCCTATGTTGTGAATCTGTATGCCAGTGTATGCATGCTCCTACAACTGAGCATTGGAAAGCTGTTATACGTGTTCTTCGTTATCTTGTCGGCACCACCAACCACGATTTTCTTATTCGCCCAACTTCAGTCTGCAACTTGGTAGCCTATAGTGATTCTGATTGGGCAGGTTGTTTGGACACTAGACGTTCAACTATGGGATTTTGTGTTTTTCTTAGTGGAAATTTAGTGTCTTGGTCGGCTAAAAAGCAGCCCACTATGTCTAGAAGCAGTGTCGAATCAGAATACCGGGCTCTTGCAAGTGTGGTTGCTGAGGTTTCTTGGCTGTGAAACCTCCTCCATGAGTTACGGTGTCCCCCGCATCAGCCTACTACCATACACTGTGACAATTTGTCAACCACTTTTTTGGCCAACAATTCGGTTTAACATCAACAGACCAAGCATTTAGAGATTGACCTTCTTTTTATTGGGGAAAGAATTCAACAGGGACATAAAAGATAATTTGAGTCTAGTTTGTTCAAGCACCCTCAAATTGCGGGGGAGTAATAGAGATAATGATTAGTTAATCGGTAGTTAGCATTCTCATCTGTACCATGTGATAGAAGTCTTGCATCTGTTAACTTCTTGTAACAACTCTTATCTGTTGAGGACTGCTATGATAGACATCCTGGCATTCAACCTTTTACCCTTAATTTCACGATAGAAATAGAGAAGGCAGCCGGCTCTAAGGAATTCCAAACTCCTAATTTACTTGCTTGAAAGGAAAAAAGACGTATCCAATGAACCATTTGAGAAGGTGTCTATATAATCTATGAGCTATTGATACAAAACTAATACCAAGAATATTAGCTAAGTACCAACCATAGAGCCAAGAGAGTGAAGAGGGTAAAGAGGTAGTATTATTAAGTATTCTTTTGTTTTGGTTATAATGAGTCATCTGTCCACGATACACTCTCCCTCTATCTTTTAAAGGGTTTTTGGTACAGTTGGTACCCGACTTTCTTACGTTGAGTCAATCATGTACCTACAACTTTTCTCGAGACATTTATGTACCTGGAGTTTTAGCGGGCAAGTCAGTCATGGGTCTCGGGCGGGGCATGTGCTGACGTGGAAGTTGTCCAAAATTAGGATGCTGCCCGTTGCTCAAAACGGCATCGTATTGTAGTAATACGACGTCATTTCATGTCCACATGGCAAAAATATGGGCTTCACTACTATCCCAATCATTAACCCGGTTTCCTGTCTGGTTCTACCCGATAGAGGTTCAACCCTACCCAAAAACCATTTCATTTAAAAACCAAGTTTTTAATTTTTTTCTTCTGTTGTTCTATTTCTTTTTCTCTTTTAAGCTTTATAATTTTCTTTTTAAAGAAGTATAGAGAGACACTCCTAAATTAAAATTAAATATGTACCAAAAAATTAAAATTAAAAAAATAATTATCCATTAGTCCTACTTTTCCTCAAAATCCACTCCTTAGTCTCTCTCAATATTTTTATTTACCAATTTTACGTAAAAAAAAATAATAATAACGCATAATGCAGCAGATAGATTAAGGTATGACTTTTTGCAGCCATATCATTATATAATTGCATGGTATTAATAATTCAAATAAAAGCAAAAAAAAAAAGAAAACTATCGTACAGCCACCCCCATTATCATCACCACAATCGCCACCGCCACCCCACCCCCTCTCCCCTTCCCCATCAAACCACCATCTCCCCCTCCCATTGGGTTTAGGCTCAATTGGGTTGGTTTCATAAGTAGCAGCATGGAAATGATGAGGTAAGTGATAAACCGTATACTGTATTCCTTTTTGTACTTTTTTTTTAATTCTATTTTTGAAGTTTTTTTTGGTTTTTGATTGAACAACACAAACTTTGTGTTTTGATTAGTTGATATGGAATTCTTTTACCTCTCTTGCAAAGGAGAGACCGGATCTGTCTAGATCTGTGCATTGTGCTTCTACCTGAGACGTGACCGGATTTAAGTGTTGCGCCGCCAGTCGGGAAGCAACGGAATCTGCTCCGATCCTCCCTTGCACACGCATGACGAGGCTTTGGTGAACCCTCTTTTTTGATACCGAGTGGATTGTGCTCGAGCCATCGCGTGCTCACCTGTGAAGAAGAAGAATAAAGAGAAGCATGAATTAGCCATGGTGGTGGTGGGCTTCCTGGGGAGAAGAACGGTGGAGCATAAGGAGCAGGGTGGGGGTGGATGAGTTTGTGGCGCAGTGATTGTAGTGGATAATATCATAGGAATTTATTTTTTAAAAAAAATTGTCTTTTTTATTTTTATTTTTATTTTTATTTTTATGGTGTGTATTTTGAGAGTTTTTTAATATAAATTTTTTCTTTTTTGTCAAAAAATTTAAAAATTATTGAAGGTTCAGAGTATTTCTATGAGTCTTTTATCCTTATATTCTGTTCAACCAGATAATTCAATTAACGGAAACATATAAATTTATAAGGGAAGTGGTCAATTGAAACCTGGATAATTATAATGAAATTAACATTTAAGTCATACTTTGGGTAATAAATATATCAATCATTATTTACCAAATTAGTGGACACTAATGAAATTAACATTAAATTCATGATTGGTGGGTAAAAAATATATCATTCAATCTTTACTAAATTGGTGGACAGATATTAATTTTTTTTTAAGGAAAAGTGGACAGATAATAATAAATTAACATTTAATAGATTTTTAGGGGATGTTGTCAGGCCATTATTTATTCGGTTGAACCTCTTAAACCGGATAGAACTGGGGTAGGAATGTGTGGGACTCACGTTTGACACATGGATAAGAAAACGACGTCGTATCATGACGAAACGACGTCGTTTTGAGCAAAGGGCTGTCCCCCAATTTTGGGCAGCTTTCACGTTAGCACATGCTCCGCCCGAGACCCATAACTGACCTGTCCGCTAAAACTCCAAGTACATAAATGTCTCGAAAAAAGTTGTAGGTACACGATTGACCCAATTTAAGAAAGTCAGGTACCAACTGTACCAAAAACCCATCTTTTAAACTCTCCAGCCTCACGTGTACATATCTGCCCCTACAAGCTACTTATTCCCAATGTTATAAGGACACGTGTCCCCCTTGGATTGGCTTTTTGCGAATTGTGGCTGGAAAAGTGGGGGTTGACCAGATGATAGAGTGGGCTGGGGCTGCAGGGCCTATTTCTTCTGGGCCGGTAAGCCCATTTCATATCAGCTATGAATGCGCGTAGTATTTAGACGCAGTTATGTGTGAAGCCACGAAGTGAAACATACAGCAACCAAATGGTATAATAATATAGCTAGTACCGTGGCAAAACCGAGATCTATTGCGAGTTTCAAGGTAACTAATTAGCCACAAGTTTTTGAAGCCAACATCAACGAGTCTTCTTGCAATTATAAAACGGTTAACAACATTTTAATTATTCTCCGGTTTAATGCAGAGAGAGCCACTTGACATCCCAATTCTAACTAATACCATAATAGTATTGGCCAAGGCACAAATATTGTTGATGATGACAGTAAATCAGGCGGTAAATCAAAAAAAAATAAATAAATCAGGCGCTAAGAAGAGCCATATATTGTTGCAAAGTCTCCTCAAACGAATTCCTGACCAGCTAGCTATAGCTAGTATAATTCATGATGGCGGATGAGGACGACAACGAACTCTCGGTAAAGATAGATATAATGAAGACATCAGACGACGACGAAGGATAAAAACAATAGGGAAAATGTCAAATATCAGTATTAAAATTCCGTTGGGTTAGTCTAGCAACATCCTTAATTATGAAATGAGACCGCAATGGAAAACTTGTTGAAGATGAATGGTTCTAGATGAAGTTGCCCTAGCAATCATAATGATCATATAACAGAGAGGAATGAGGTAGCACCAGTACTTGTCAATGCTAGTATAGTGTGACATACCCTAGATCGAATGGAGTTGGGTGATAATCAAGCGCATAATTATTGGCGAGCTGCACCTTGCTATATGTTGTCGTAGATGAGGAAGTATATATGTACTCCTGCATATTCTATCACCCACCATTTTTTTTTTTGGCAAAATTTCAATTCACTAACTTTAACTTTAGCTCAATACCATTTTGGCAATATAACTTTTTGTTGTAACAAATTAGTAACTAAAAATTTTCTAAAAGTAACAAATTAGTAACTCCGTTATAACACACCGTTAATAACAGTTACTATGTGCGCGTCTTTAAACTTGATTTTCTTTTCTTTTTCTCTTTCATACCTTTTCCACATCTTTTCTATTTCTTTTTACTTTTTTAAAAAAAATCCTAACTAGACGATGTTGTGATGTCGCAAGTACTAGTCAAATAAAAAATAATAAAAGTTGCGCCCCTCCGTTATATGAATATTATAAAATAAAAATTTTTATACAAGAAAAAAATTAGAAGTAAGAGAATAATGTAGAAAATTATTATAAAAAATATAAAATCTAAATAAAAAAAAATTATACAAAATTTAAAATCATAAAGGATAATTTTTTTTGAAAAAAGTAATAATTTATCTACCATCTTTTACTAGTAATATTATCAATTTTATTCAAAGATAAATTAACATTATCACCTATATTATATATAATATTGATAATTTAACTAAAAATAATTAAAATATAAAAAAATCAAGTTTAAATACGCGCACGCCATGAGTCTAGGAGCTGGTGTTAACGGTGTTATAACGGAGTTACTAATTTGTTACTTTTAGAAAGTTAAGTTGCTAAAGTGGTATTGAGCTAAAGTTAAGACTAAGTGAATTAAAATTTTGCCCTTTTTTTTACACTAATGGTGTGGTTTTATTAATATGATGGGCTATGTACAAGGACGGTTAATGTAACAGTATAACAAGAAAACTGAAAACTATCTATTACACTAGTGGGCGTCACCCAAAAAAAACAATGTTAACTGGTCTGCCTGTACTCCAATGTTTGAAAGGGAGCTGGAGGTGCCAAAACTGACCCAATACCAAATGGAGGAGGATGCCGAAGTTTAAGCCACCAAAATGCCCGGGTCACTGCCTGATCAAACAGTTGATCTGATTGTATCGGCTGTTTAGAGAAAAGAAAAACCAAGCCATTGCGTGATAACCATATAGTCCAAAGGCACGCCAAACCCATCAGTGTCCATGCGGACTGTGAGCAGCGAGTTCCAGCGTGCGAGTTCTATCATCCACCCTAAAGTTAATTAGAGTGGCCTCAATGACTGCAATGCTAAAAACTAATAGGCTTCCGTGCAAAAGGTAATAATCATACAAAAACGTAATAATCATACAAAAACGTAATAATCATACAACGCCATCATCATTCATCATAAGGCGTTCCATGATCCACAATCTTAAAGCGGTCCCCTGAACCTTTTATTTATCAAATCACAAAGTTTTCGACAAAATATGTCATAGACTCATAGGATTAATTGCTACACAGACATGATTTGCTGGGAGTAGACTAAAAACGCGCATACCCAACCAAAACCTGAGCAGCTGTATGAATTGCATTTAGTCAACCCAGGAGGAAAGACCATTTGGATAGGCCAATAATTTTGCCTGCCTATAATCTTAAAAGGATTTGACAATCTTCCTTGAAGGCAATATAGATGTTTAGGCATGGCAAGCTACAAATGCCACGCATTATTACTTACATCTTAAATTTGGACAAAAAGAAACATGAAATAGAGAAAATGTACTCCCCGTCCCACTCAAGCTATCATTTCAGTAAAAAAATTTATTCCACTCATGATGTTGTTTTACAAATTTTATATAACTTTCAACAATTTTTCATCAATCCAAGATAGCTTTTAAATGCTACTTTTCAAATAAATAAACGTTATGAATGTTCATTGTATCAAACCGTATGTTATTAGAAATGTATTTAATGTTAATATTATTACTCTTGGACGGTTGGGCCATATACGTTATAAAAGGCACATCACAATTGGAAAAAAAAAAAGAATATCCTAGGATGATGAATGAAATAAAGAGTCCATCTCATTCTTCATTCTCTCTTATCATTCTCCTATAGTTTATACAATATTACTATCGTATTATCATATCTCTTAACATTGTTAAGGAGGTACCTTTTTAATTTTTATTTAAAACACGTCATCAACAAGAAGCCTTCAATTATACACTGTCTGGCTGACAGATATCCAAGCCATTATTTTAAGAACCATACAGTTGAAAAGGCATATGTTAGTGGAATCTCTGGTAGTACAAAAATAATTTAAGGCTCTGGAAGAGCTCTAATTTTACTACCTAAGAGAACAAGGATAAATACGGAATGAACCTTGAACTCATTCCGTATTTGATAAATGGAAATGTTTCTTTTCTTTGGAATTTGAAAAAGTATAAGTTAGTAATTAAAGGCTCCAGAAGAGCTTAAATTTCACTACCTAAGGGAAGAAGGATAATTATTCAAAATGCTTTATTCTCTTCAAATTTTCAAAGAAATTTTTTGAACTTTAAGGATATCAGTTTAAATGGATATCATATTCACACAATGAATGAAAGAGATGTTGAATATCTCTACATTCCTGCATTATTCTTTGGATTGTAATACACATATATTCCAGTCATTGGAAGTTATTATAGCCAGCCAAAAGTTGGTATCAGCCTGAAGCTAACTAATGAGAAAAGGAGTAAAGATATAAGATAGCCCCAACGAGGTAATAAGACCTCCTGTAGAGGTTCAAATTGAAAACCCTCAAGAAGAGGGCAATCTTCCGGAAGAGGTTCTTGACATAAATTGTAACATTCCAGAAGTAACTCAGGTACCTCAAATAAGTCAAAATGATGAGATCTCAATCAACAATATTATGTCAGGAACAAGGTAGAACCAACATGAATTAGCCATAAACGGAATTTTTGCATATAATATAACGCTCAATATTATGGAAGAAAATGAGGGTCATGAACCTAAATTAGTTGATGAATGTCGGTGTAAAAATGATTGGCCAAAATGGAGAGACGCAATTAAGGGTGAGTTAGACTTGCTAATGAAGCGAGGAGTTTTTGGGCCTATAGTCCCTACACCTGATGGTGTAACACCGATTGGCTAAAAATGGGTATTTGTGCAATAAAGAAAATAGTGAAACATAAAGTGCGGTATATCGCACAAGGTTTTATCCAACGACCTGGTATTGATTATGAGGAGACATACTCCCATGTGGTGGATGCAACTACTTTTCAGTATCTGATTTGTCTGGCAGTATATGAAAAACTAGAAATGCGTCTAATGGATGTTGTTATAGCTTATCTGTATGGACCTATAAGTCATGATATATACATGAGAGTCCCTGAAGGATTCAAGTTCTCCGAAGCAACTAATTTCCGGGATATATACTCAATCAAATTGAAAAGATCCTTATATGGCTTGAAGCAATCTGGACGTATGCGGTATAATCGACTCAATGAATATTTGGTAAGAGAATGCTACAAAAATGATTCCATATGTCCATGTGTTTTTATTAAAAGGTCCATACATGGATATGTCATCATTGCTGTTTAGGTTGATGATAAAAATATTATTGGAACTCCTGAAGAGGTATCTAAAATTGTGTATTATTTAAAGAAAGAATTTGAGATGAAAGATTTTGGGAAGACAAAGCTTTGTCTAGGTCTTCAGGTTACACATTTAGAGAATGGGGTCTTTGTCCATAGACACATTATACCAAAAAGGTATTGAAAAGATTTTATATGGACAAAGCACATCCGTTACCCCAATGGTTGTGAGGTCACTTGATTAAAAGAAAGGTAATTTTAGACTTCGAGAAGAAAATGATGAAGAAATTCTTTGTCTAAAAGTGTCATATCTCACCGCCACTTGAGCTTTAATGTATATTGCTAGTAATACAAGACCTTACATATGTTTTGTTGTCACTTTATTTTCAAGATATAGTTCTGCCCCAACTAGGAGAGATTGGAATGGGATAAAATATATTTTTCGGTATCTTTGGGGTACAATGGATATGGGATGATTTTACTCGTACGGGTCCAAGCTCATTCTAATTGATTAATGGAGGAACTACTATATCATGGCGATTCACAAAGCAAAGCATTGTTGCCACCTATTCCAAAAATTGTGGCTATTGGCCTCCTTCAAATTAAAATTAAACACATCTCTAAACATACTACTATCATAATTATCAAATTCCTTAACATTGTTAAGGAGGTATGGAAAGAAACTCATTGGAAACTCATCCAACATAATAGATTTCGGATTAGACAGGTGCAAAGATACGGTTTTGGGAACACAAAAAAAAAAAAAAAAAACACATGTAATATTAGCAACTTAGCGAACCTAAGACTACACCTAGCTTATTTTTAGCATTGCTGCCGTTTAAATGACTCTACAAACTTTCCTGGGCGTCGCACAAAACATTATCCCACCATTTTTATTTTATTTAATATTATTCATTCCCTTCGTTCTTTTCCATTGAATAGGAATTGTAGTTTGAAAATAACTGTTAGTATGAATTGCTAGTTTGTAATTATATCTCATTCATTAAATAACATAAAAAAGATTTAATAAATAAACTTTTTAAGGATAATATATATAATCATTGTCGTCCCTAAAATCTAGGTTGCTTTTTAAAAAAGAAAAAAAAAAACAAGTTACTTTTTTTTTGGTCTGAAAAACCCATAGTTACTTTACTGTTTCGTGTGAGAAAACTCGAAAGCACAATAAAGAAGAGGGAGTAACAAATTAAACTTAGTGGTGCAATGCCAAGTCAGAGTTTGTTTGAACACTTTTTCCAGCACTCTTAGCCAACAAAATGGATCGAAGACAATAACATAATAAACACCTGAGGTATATCGCCAAAAAAAAATAATAATAATAAACAAACAGACAAGACTATGTATTGCCGACTTCCCAACAAATCTGAGACCAGTATAGCATGGTGAGCAAGAAGAAGGCGTTGCATTCACCAAAGTCCACCTTTCACTCTTTCAATCCAGCAATCTTACCGTTATTCTTTTTTATAAACAAGCTCTCTGGCTGACAGATTATCTTCTTACGCCTTAGGCCCATCCTAGCAAAGCGCGAATTGCTCCCCATATATCGCCAGTTACAAAAGCCTTCAATATTCGTAGCTTAGTTTTGGTGTATGGTGGGTACCTCAAGGTTGCATCACCAGCGAAACCTCGATACAGAACTGCCTTCTTATGGCTAAAAGCATCAAAAGAAAATTTTCCATGGTACGAACCAAGTCCACTCTCCCCAACACCTCCAAATGGCAATGTATGAACTGCGAGCTGCTCCATTAACACAATATTTTAGGTTCAGATACTGTACACACATGCTGTTAATTTCATCTAATCTACTACATAAAGCAATTATACATATACGTCAGAAAGGGATACGGAAACAGCCTATTTAGTTCATTACACGGAGATACCAACTTCCAATATCACGAATAAGCCATAAACAAGCATGTTTGAACGAGAGATCTCAGCAAAACTTCAAAACAGTAACATCGTGGTTCCAAAATGTTACTACATGCAACTGGCGTGAGATATTACCTGTTTCCAACACAAGTTTGACATACGCATACTTGGGAAAAATGTGAAAGCAGCATGATGAAATAATGAGTTGAAGTCAAACTAGCATATCTGAACTTTATCACTTAAATGGTGGCACCAACTTGGAGTCAACAGCCTACTGCCCACTTAACGATGAGAAACAGAATGTAGCAAGTTGGATGTCGCCTATAACTACAATATCCAGATATTATTTCTAACTGCTATTGTTCCAAATGACTTTGAAATTTGAATTGGCAAAAGTGCCTCTCTTGGGTAAAATGGTCTTGTAAGTTTCCTAGTTTGTCACTTTTCCATTGTTTAGACCAATTACTTCTAATGGCCTTTAGTTTCTTTCCGTTTTGAGCATAAATCTAATGCTTTGCATTTTGGTGTAGAAATTATATTAGCTTCCAGGTTGAGAAAAGATAATATAAATTATCTTTCACATTGCCAGTTAAGTATCTGATGAAAAAACTCAAATACATTGACCATTCAACATGAATTAACTAAAAAACTGGAAGCACAAATATATGACTAGAGCTAGAAGAACCTATCCTACATTCTGGTATTAAGATCCTCAAAACTCTTATATTCATTATAGCAACAACTTTCACCCGTTCTGGGATAAAATTTAACTGTAATTCTCAAAGAGAATATGCCTACTTGTCTAATAGGGAAAAAGGAATGCATTACATGAAATATTAACACGCGCACATGCGTCCAGTAATCCATACATGTAATTGTATGTGCAGCAAGCTTCTGTATGATTAGGAAAGAAAACTTACGTGCACAGTAATGTCATTGATAGTTATACCACCTGCAGAGACAGACATCACAAACCGTTCTTTGAGCTCTTTGTTATTGGTGAATAAATAAGCTGCAAGTGGATTTGGTCTTGAGTTTATCAAATCAAAACTCTCTTCAATTTTGTTGACCTGTTCAACCCATGAAAGAAACAATAATCAATGTCTCACATTCACAAATGGAAGCAATTGATAATAGCTGAAAACTCTGAATCTAACAGTCAGAATTTTCCAGGTGATGGTTAGGATTACTATGTCTCAGAAAAGCCAATGGTTCAGGCAGAAAAGTCAGAAAAAGGGAAGACTGCATTTCTATAGTTGTTCTTACTCGCTCATATGGTAGTCAGATAGACGGCATCTCAAAATGAGCACATGAATCTTAACAGAAGAGCCATAAGAAACCCAACTGCAGGTCTTACCGTGAGAATGGGAAGCAAGGGACCAAATATCTCCTCATTCATTATTAAAGAGTCTTGTGGGACATCAACCAAGATGGTGGGAGAAATTCTTCTGCCATTGAAAAGAGAAGGGTTTACAAATGAGAACACCAGAGCATCAAACTAATGAACGACAAAACAGGAGCTAGATACATGGCAAAACTCACAGGCTGTCTTTATCTCTTTCACCTCCATAAACAATCTTATCAGAAATCTTATCCTCATCCACTAGTTTTGTCAAACGAGCAAAATGGTTGGAATTCACTATTCGGGATATGTCTTTTGATTCCAATGGTTTCTTCCCATAAAATCTCTCTATTTCTTTTTTCAAAGAATCCACCTGAACAAGAAAAGGAATCAAAGAAAAAGTGAAGAAAGAACTTAAAGAAAAAGAAACATTGAAATGATAACGATAATCCAAATTACCAGTTTAGGAGCATAATCTTTTGTTGTTATAATGTAATCAGCGGAAACGCATGTTTGTCCATTATTGCTTCCCCACTTTCCTGCAATTATTCGCCTAGTAGCAACCTTGGAAATGTGGATCGGTTGTCAGCACAAAAGAGAGAATAAACATACAAGTGCACAGTGAGAGAGATGATAAAACAATGACCTGTAAATTGATGCCTGAATCAACAACAACCGGACATTTTCCTCCAAGCTCCAACACAACTGGTGTTAGATGCTTAGCAGCAGCTGCCATCACAATTCGTCCCACATGTCCATTCCCTGCAAGTTCAGAGTTGATTTGTACTTTAGTTCCAAAATGGTAGTATCAATGAGAGGGAGAAAAACCATTTTCAAGTGTGAAATATCTATGAAGACATGTTTAACAAATGTGTCAAGAAGGGCTAAATGCAAATTCTCTTAAAACCCAACTGAAATCTCATGAGGAAATTATGAAACTTGAGCCCTAAAAGTGACAATGAAAACCTTATCCTCATCCTACCGGGGAAAATTGATTTATTGTCACTTGTTACTAGTTAAACAATCAAAATGTAAGAATGAAGATTTGGATGAAATAGAGGGTTAGTATCAAAAAGAAGCTGTACTCTCCCAAAGTAACATTTTCTTAATTGCAACCTTGCTTCACAATTATTGGTTTCTGTATTTAACAACAACAATCAACTGTCTACAATCAGTTCCACTTGAACAATTAACTATTGATCTCTTAAAATCAAGCACCGGCTAAATAAATAAGAACAGAGTAAGAACCTGTATAAAAAATTTTGTCCCACTTTTGCGCCAATAATGCTGTAGTTTCGGGAACTCCCCCCTCGACAACCCTTATGGAAGAGCAATCCAGAAATTTGGCAACTAGTTTTGCAAGCACTGAGGAAGTAGCTGGAGCAATTTCTGACGGCTTTAAAACCACAGCATTACCAGCTGCAATAGCTCCAATGACTGGATCTAGGGCCAACACTGGGATATAGAATGTACAATTAGAAAACTAAATGAATTCACGAATGGACATAAGAGACTCAAAAGAAATATGTATAACACATGGACAAGGATATGAAACCTACAAACAGGATAATTCCACGCCGAAATTATCAACACAACACCCAAGGGTTCGGAGACTATTTCAGCTGACGAAGGGAAAGTGGCTAATCCAGTTTTTGTCTGCATGAGAACAAGATAATGGACTGGAGTCAATAACACAAAAATATAGGCAATAATTTTAAGCACAAAAAGCACTGCAGAATATAGTTCTTTAAAAGAAGCACCTTTTCCGGCCGAACCCAATGTTTCAGCTCCTTAAGCGCTGTTTTGCATGAGCCCTTTACCATTCCTAGCTGCATGGCAAACCATCTTCAATCAAAATTTGGAGGAAAACAAACATATTACAACATCATTTTCTATGGAATTGCTCGATCACTCATCCCTCAAATGTACAAGTATATGCACACGCACAGACCCACACAGCATCCTACCAATGGAACTTTCAAGCCAAAAGAAGAATGAATCAGTGATCGGTCTGTAACAGGACAATATCTAAAGAATAATGAGATCGGACTATTACAAAAAAAAATCAAGAGTTTTAAGCGTGATAATGTTCTATTTCCATGATCTCCAAGTAATATTTCTTGCAACTGTTCTCCTCGTTTTCTTCTTCCTCTATGATGGCTACCACTGGAAAACAAAACTTGTGGTAACTTTTTTCCTCTGTTTCTTCCTTGTTGTTTCTATTGCTACCAGTTAGGACGTAGGACCAGCCAACAACGTCATCACCAAACTCCAGTAAAGCATCTAGCACAAAATATCGGGTTATTTCAAAAGAAGAAGCAAGCTATGTTGTCTGAAAAGAAGCAGCATATTACTCAATCAAAAGAACACGGTCGTCAACCCGTAGACATTAAAAATTTCGTGCAACTTTGATATCCAGTCCAGAAGTTTTGGCATCGATCCAATAATGAATGGTATATGGACCACAAGGTTAGCATGTTCGGGGTGAGAGTCCCGTCAAATTAGTCTTAATTACAGGAAATGCGACAACCATGACTATCTGCAAATTGGTCCCAAAAAATTCATCCAACCAACGAAATAGGAGCATGAGGCCTTGAATTGCTAGTCAGAGAGCATTCCTACATTTAGTAAATGCAAAGGTTCCAGTATGGCAAACAATAAAAGATAGGGAATGAGAAACAGGCTGTTCTTTTAATTGCGGCTTGGTAGTATTTCATTTTCTAGTAGTATTCTGCAACAGAAGACCAACAGTGTCTAAGAAAATCAAAAATTCAAAAGAGAAAGTGTAACTTAAAAAAAAAAAAAGAGAGAAGGGAAGGCAAAGCCTTTTGCAGGTCAAATCAACAAAATCTCATACATCTAATTAATGAGGTTCCCTTCCTTCCCTGACATAAATACAAACACAGGGACCAACCAAAGCAAACAAAAGTAAAACCAACCAACCCCTGGATGAATCACACACCGGAAATAACAATAAGGGAAAAAAAAAAAAAGGAAAAGAAAGCATATATGATGATAAATAAAAGCAAGAGCACCGTAGTTAATGAATCAAGACACAACCAAACCAAGCTGACTGCATGCATCAATTAACTTTGGGATGGGACACAGAGAGAGAGTATAGAATTAGTAGCATGAAGACAAAACACGTGCTTCCTCCTCCGGTGGTGGAGAAATTTATTGCTCAGCCAATCACATATAGTACTATATTCTCCCATCCCATTCAATAGGAAAGGATTAATATTAAAAAAAATACAAAACAAAAAGAAGGAGAAGGAGAAGAAGAAGAATCAGAAGAAGGAGAGTGTTGACCTCATAAACGACGGATTCAAGTTCGGGCTTGGAGAGATCGAGGGCAAGAGCATCCACCACATCTTTCTCGTGCTCATCACACATCCTCCATATCGCCTTCAGCTGACCAACTCTCCATTCGTAGCTTCGAGTCCGCCCGCTTCGGAAACTCCCTCTCAGTTCTCCCACCAACCCATTCGCCGCCTCCGCATCGAATACCGCAGCCGCCGACGACGCCGGCTTCCTGTCTTCCTGCTCTTCCCCCATTGAGACGAGATCAATTCCTTCTTCTGGAGTGAGTGCGTGAGTGATGAGAAAAACGGTTTGCCTTGTTAATTATAACGTCTGTTTCCTCGTGAGCTACGGTTAGCAGTACTTAGTATTATCCATTATGTTAAAACTGTGATTGGGGTGACGACGACGACTTTGACTATGATACGTTATCCCATAAAATTAGTGAAATCTGTTTGTTTGGTTTTGGTTGTTTTATATATATATTAGTATTATATTTATATATATATATTATATTCCTCCAAGCCAATCGAGTGTGTGGCTAGCAACCAAAGCAACTAAATAAACGACACTCAAAGGAGAATATAGTGCGTGCGTGCGTGGCCGGCTGCTGCGGATGAGTCACAAAATCATATCATGTGCATTGGTTTTGTTTTGGACTGGTTACGTTTTCCTTCTTTCCTTTCTCTCTCTCTTTTTTTTTTTTTTTTCTGTCTTGGAAATTTTTGTTGGGTTACATTACGTGCTTACCTTCAAATCAGATTACTTTCTACAGGGGTGCGTCAGTGCGTGGCGTGCACGCGAGGGCGGGAGGGCCTGGTTGATTACAGGAATAATGGTGGGTGAGCGGATGGCTGCCTCCATGCCCCCCACGGCAGGACTATGATTGATAATACGTTCAAGATGTTTGGTATTGGTTGGCCAGTTTGGTATGATTGATAATACGTTCAAGATGTTTGCTGGTCATTATGGAAAGTGAGGAATGATTCTGTCTTTAATCAAAAAATTCCAATTCCACGCCTCACTCTTGCAAATGCTCTGAAAGCAGTAAATGAGTCTCCAGGAGGCTATCCTTATGGCCATTTTGTTCAGAATATCTCCCCTATAACAAGTCATCCACAACGTGAGGTTACTGCTTTGCGAAGGGGAACGATACGAAATTGAGAGATCAATGCCTGAAAAAAAGGCCATGACCACCTTCTGTAATAATTTGGAGACTGTGGCAAAATGTTCTTTTTGTTATAATACTCAACTTTGTTTTTGTTTTTTTAGTTAAATCTATTTGTTAATTTTGTCTAATCTTACTTTAAAACAAAAGCCAATATGTCATACGTTGGGCATCGACATATTTTTTAAAACTAGTCGACCAAATCCTAAGAAATTTGACGAAGTGTTGAAATCAAATGCAATTTTGTTTTTGTCAAATGCAAAAACAGATACATGCAGAGCGGTTAGATAGGAAGCTTTTAATTTAGTTAGCTTGTGTTTATATAAAAAGTATTTGGGAAGATAAAATGTAACATTTTATCAACATGACTTGTTATTATTTAATCGCACGTGTTTCATTTTGCGGCAGCTTGTCGCAACCAAACACTCTATATTATACTCCATATAAAAGTCAGGTTTTGGCATCACTGTTCATTTTGGGTTTTGGTAAGGTGCCAAGACTCTGAATAGTCCTATTACTCTTTTCTTCTCCTATCTTGATGCTACGGTCTTTATAGCCTTATAAAATCGCAAAAGGGGTTTGAGTTCCGATTGCCACTTAGAGTGGATCCTTCTTTACTCACCATGAGCGGCTTCATATAGCTATGGAGCTCCCGGCCTCTTTATTGGTTGTTTTTTATTTACGCAAGCCAATTTTGGGTTATTGTTGTAGAGTGGAAGAACTGTGAGTTAACAGCATTCTATAATTGGTTTTTTTTGCTTCCCCAGATTATATAGAGTCAGTTGTAACAATCTCAATTCCTCAATTATTCGTGTGTGCGTATTAGAAAGACATATGGCTATAATGTTGGCAATGCAAAAACAAAACAGATTGACGTATTTATACGTTTACAAGTGTATAAAAGATAGACTCAAATTCTTAGTTGTTTTATTTTATCCCTTTTTGCCTTTTCCTTTATGCATATACTTACACGTGTACAATAGATAGACTCAAATACATTAATTGCTCATCCTTCACCGCTTTTCGCATTTCCCCTATAAATACATTATTGTTATTGTTTCTCAAAATACACATACGGAGGCCATGTTGCTTCCTTCTATTAAAAAAACCAAGCCGCCCAGGTAGTCGGACAGTTATCCTTTTTTCAATACGAGTGCACGATTTTTCCAGTATTCATTAACTTTCTTTGCATGAATTTATTTTTTTTCCCAACCAGATAGGTCTTTTTTATTGATAGGATAACATGAAGAGCATGGCGAGCAAATCTACCAAAAGGAAAGACTGCAAAAATCAACACAAGAACCTACAAGAAATTGGCAAGTGAAAGTGAACGTTCTCAAAGCAATCAGAAATTTTTTTGGGAACATAGAAAAAAAAGTTTCATTTCTGTTTCTTATTTTTTTTTAGATAAGAGGTAATTATACTATGTTTCGTCAACTTTGATGTTAGATGGAGTATCATGTCAGGACTATACTTATATATAGATTTTCGCTCTGCAAGTATATATATAATGTAACAAGTTGTATTTTTATTATCAGATGTATGCATCTTATTTTATGAAGTTGTATATTTTTTTCTTATGTTAATTGATACTTTATTGAGATGTAATGTAACAGCCCGGGTAATTTTTACGTTTTTACCGGTACGTAAAATTCATTTTACAGTCGTTTACCATTAAAAGCAATCTTGCGTAATTAATTAATGGTAATTTATGCATCGGATTCCGAAACCGAGCCTTGTCCCACGCTCGGGATTATTCTGCGGATTTTTCGGACCAGGTTGGAATTTTTCGGGTCCAGGAATCTTCATGAAAGTCTGGATTAACCCTGAGTTATCATACCAGAAATAAAGTCAAGGGGGTATTATAGTTATTTTCTGGTCCGGACAGAACCCACTTCACTTGCTTCACTTGCTGCACAGTGTTGCAACAGTCGCCACCACTATGCAACATGTGAATGAACCCGTGAAGTGATAGTACCCTGCCCGTGCCTAGCCTTGTCCTGCACTGCATGTTGGTTCTTTTCTCTGCCTGCTTCTCCTTCCCCTGCACCATTTTCTGCCTACAAACTACCTTACTCTCTGCAAATTCCCGAACACCTCCTACAAACACGCACTCGGATACCATCTTCTGCCTGCAAACTTACACACAAAACCCAGGAAAACAATAAAATAAACACCATCCACCAACCCGCGAGCGCCACGTCATCACCACCTTACCCGTCACCTCCCTTCCTCCCCTCGTTACTGTTCACACATAGGTGAACCGGGCCGCCACACACCTCACCACCCCCACCGTTGCGCTCCCCTCGTCGTCGCCAACCTGTCGCGACCACCGCCGCTCGACCCCGTCTCCTGACGCGTCGCCAGCAGCCGAGGACCCGACGGCCATCTCGCTTGGATCCGACGCCGCTGCCCCCTTCCTTGCCAACGACAGCCTGCAGCCGCGTCCAACAGTCGAACGCCTCTTGTCGTCGCCTGCTCGTGCTCGTCGTCGCGTGTTATTCCGTGTCCTGCCTCGCCGCGCCGTCTCGTCACCCGCTAGGTGAGTTGCAGACCCGTGGGTTGAGGATCCGGGTGGGTTTGACCCGTCTTCACAAGTGGGTCGCGGTTGAAGTCTTGGGCCGCGCGGGTTCTGGGCCGGGTGTGGCTTGGACCTGCTATGGTATGGGCTTTGACCTAGGCCTGGTTTTGGGTTTGGGTTGAGTTTGGATATGGGCTACATAGTTTGGTCCAGTCCAATTTTTTTAAAAAAAAAGAGAGAAGAAAATAAAATCTGGAAAATAAAATTAGTTAGAAATAATTTTGGGAAAATATAATTCTGGAAAATATAATTTTGGGAAATAATTTTATGGGGAAAAGATAATAATTATTTTGAAAAGTACATACTTTTGGAATAAATTTTGGAAAAGGTATTATCAAAGTAATAAAATACCGGAATAATATCCGGGTATAGGTATAGGTATAAGTATAGTATTATCTTAGAAACTGGAAATAAATGGAGAATTATGACGATAATAGAAATTAACCCGGGGAAGGACCGAGACGAGATAGTAATTATTTTCCGGTATACAGTAGTAGCATGACATTTGCATATCACTTATGTGTGTATATTATTTGTTTGATATAGGAGTTGATAACGAGCAGATACCTGAGGAGCCGGACTTGGAGTCTGTGGGACATTTCCAAAACTGATAATCGGCTAAGGTGAGGATGGATAACCTTGGATATGTGCCTATAATACTGTGTTTGATTTTTTTTGTTTGATTGAACTGCTGAATCGATTATTGGTTGTTATATGATTGCTATGGAAATTGTTGATGATTATTGTTTGCTATTTAATTACTATGGATTTCGCCATGATGTTGCTGGAATGTGCTGTTGGATAGTGGTATTGTGAGTAACCATTGAGTTGTTAATTGTGAGTATTTAGTGATACGAAATTGTTGGCTGGTTGAGCCTGAGGATTAATCTGAGATAGTAAAAAGTTGAGTAATTGATGATAGAGTAATGGAATTGGAATTGAATTTGAGATGATGATATAATTGTCACGTGGAAAGTAGAGGTACGACTAGATGGTTAGAGACTAGTTCTATGGTGTCATGGCCGGTTTGGTTGGTTGATGGGGATGTTGATCCCGGATGATGTTGTTATTGGGATGTTGATCCCGGATTTGTGATATTGGGATATTGATCCCGGATTTGTTGATATTGGGATGTTGATCCCGGATTATTGGTATTGGGGATGTTGATCCGGATTGTGATTTGGCCTGGCATCCAGAATTAGTTAATAACCAGGTACGACCCTAGCTTGTCCAGTGACGGGGCCCAGAAGATAAAATTGGTAATAAAAATAATAAGCATTCTTTTGGTCTTGGCTTAGTTTTGTTTTAGTAAGACTCTTCTGTTGTGTTGTTTGTGTTGGATTCTTCTGTTGTGTTGGTTGTGTTACTTCGAAAGCATTACGGTTGATTATATATCTCTGTTTATCCTTCGTCGGTGAGCACTTCGGACTCACCCCTCGCCTGCGGGGTTTTATCCCGTAGGTTTGGTTGCTTCGTAGTTCAGGTACGATGTACGTTGGCTGCTGCTTTCTTCTCCACCTGACTCCGGATCCATACCTCCATTGCATGTGCATTTAAGTCTTCCGCTGCTGTGTCGTATATGTTGTTGTGTTGCTGCTATCCTTTATTGCTATGGTGTTGTCTATTTGAGTCATGTTGCTGCTAATAAGAATGGATTGAATAATGGTCCCCGAATATGGGTGACAACTGTAAACACGGTGTGCTGTTGTATTTGGATTTTTTGTGTAGTATTTACTACAATGTACTGCCTGAGCTGTTAATAAGAATAGTTTCGGCACGTGTTTACCGTGTATGGTAAATACGGGTCGGGGCGCTTCAGTTTGGTAGCGGAGCAGGCAGTAGGTCATTAGGGACATAACTGTGATTGCATGATTGTTTGTCTGTGCATAAGATTTGTCACTATATGATATGACATGCATACATATGCATTTTCATATAGGTACAAATGGATCCGGTTGGAGGGAATCAGCATGCTGGAGGTCACCTAGAAGACGATCAGGTATCGGTGGATCAACCGCAACAAGTTGCGGGAGGTCCGGAACACCTTCCGAATATTCCTTTGGGAGACCCTACGCAGATGCTGAACGTGGTAACTCAGATACTGCGAAGGCAAGAAGCCAGGGATGCACGTATTGATGCTATGGGAGCCCGGGAACAGGAAAATCAAGGGCCAATTGAGGATCTAGTGTATATGAAGCTGGAGAAGCTTGGGGCAGAGATCTTCACCGGTGTCACTACACCACAGGATGCTGATCGATGGCTTAGACAGATGAACAGGGTTATGCTGAAGCTGACATGTAGGAATGATAAGTGGGCTAGATATGCCGCTGCCATGTTCCGAGGAGATGCTGTTGATTGGTGGGAGTCTACCACCAGGGACATGCCGACACCTATCACTATTCCATGGAACCAGTTCATGGAGATGTTCCGAAGGAAGTTTGTTTCTGAGGCATACCAGGACCAGCTAAGACGGGAGTTTTTGGGACTACAATAGGGACCAGATCAGACGGTCAACGATTATGAGATCAAGTTCAACCGCCTGTCCATCTATGCCAGTGAGTTTGTGGCTACTCCGGAGGCCAGATGTAAACGTTTCTGGGATGGTCTTCGATCTGGCATCCAGACAGTTATGGGGTGCAAGGTCTACGAGACTTACCAGGATATGCTGACAGATGCCCTGAGAGCTGAGATTATTTGGCTGGGTAATAAGAGAGAGCAACAGGAGATCCGCAAGAGACATGCTGCACAGAGTTCTAGGGGACAGAACAAGAGGTTCTAGATACCAGCGAACCGGTCAGGATATGGACAGAGCCGGTTCATACCAGGGAGTCAGGGACGTGGATGGAACAACAACTACAACAACCGAGGCAGTTCTTGGACTCAGTCTGGAGGGACTTCATCTTGGGGTGCTCGCCCGAGACCTCCTCTGTCTCAGGTGAGGTGTTATGAGTGTAACGAAGTTAGGCACTACCGTTATACTTGTCCCAAGTTGGGAAGATCTGGAGGTTCGGCACCTATTCAGACGGTGCAAGCTTCAGTTGCCAGTGTACCTAGTGGTTCTGGAGTTGGCCGAGGCCAAGGACATGGAGCTGTTCCTGCTAGGACCCAGTCAGCTATGAACCAGAGTACAACAGTGCCGAGAGCATTTGTGATCACCGCTGATGAGGATCCAGAGAATGCTGATGTCATAGCAGGTACCTTTACAGTTTTTGGTAGTATTGCTTATACTTTGATAGACCCTGGTGCTACGCATTCGTTTATTGCACAAAGCTTTGCACTACTACATAACTATACGGGAGAGAGTTTAGCTTGTCCGATGAGGGTTAGGTTACCTGCGGGTATAGTGGTCAGGTTAACCCATATGTGCAGAGACGTTTCGCTTTCATACGATAGTGAGGTTTTTTGGCACGATTGATTGTGATGAACATGGGAGGTTTCGACATAATCCTGGGGATGGATTGGTTGTCCAAGTACAGTGCTATGGTGAACTTTCGAACCAAGGAAGTGTTGTTGACTTCTGATGGTGGACATAAGGTTTTGTTGATAGGTGTTAGGAGAGCTGCTACTACATGTAGTATCTCTGCTAATCAGGATGTTGGGATGAAGTCATTGGGTCCAGATGCTTTGTTGACCCATGTCAAGGGTGAAGAAGTTCAGGCTCCAGTTTTGGGGGACATCATAGTTGTGAGGTAGTTTCCAGACGTGTTTCCAGAAGATCTGCAAGGATTGCCGCCTGACAGGGAAGTTGAGTACACCATCGATTTGATGCCAGGAGTGACACCTATCTCGATGGCACCATATCGAATGGCACCAACAGAACTCCAAGAGTTGAAGAAGCAGTTGGATGAGTTACTCGAGAAGGGTTTCATCAGACCTAGTACATCACCTTGGGGATCACTAGTCCTCTTTGTGAAGAAGAAGGATGGCAGTTTGCGGATGTGTGTGGACTACCGACAGTTGAACAAGGTGACAGTGAAGAATAAGTACCCGCTTCCCAGGATTGATGACCTCTTTGATCACCTACAGGGAGCTACTGTATTTTCCAAGATTGATCTTCGATCTGGCTACCATCAGGTCAAGATTTTAGAGAAGGACGTACCAAAGACGGCCTTCCGTACTCGGTATGGACATTTTGAGTTCACAGTGGTTCCTTTTGGTTTGACCAATGCACTTGCAGTTTTCATGTGCTTGATGCACTTGGTCTTGAACGAGTTCTTGGACAAGTTTATGGTAGTCTTCATAGACGACATTCTGATATACTCCAAGAGCAGGGAAGAACATGAGGAACACCTGAGGGTAGTACTACAGAGGCTGCGAGAGAAGGAGTTGTATGCTAAGTTCAGCAAGTGCGAGTTCTGGCTTGAGGAAGTTGCATTCTTTGGACATGTTGTATCCACTGATGGGATTAAGGTTGACCCTACTAAAGTGAAAGCTGTTCTAGAGTAGGAGCCGCCCAAGACGGTATCTGAAGTCAGAAGTTTTCTTGGCCTTGCAGGATACTACTGGAGATTCATTGAGGGGTTTTCCTTGATAGCCAGTCCCATGACCAAGCTATTGAAAAAAGATCAAGCTTTTGTATGGAGTGATGCCTGCCAGAAGAGTTTTGATGAACTGAAGAAGAAGTTGACATCAGTACCAGTCTTGACAGTACCTAAGCCAAGAGTGGAGTACGTGCTATTTTGTGATGCTTCAGGTCTTGGTTTGGGAGAAGTTCTGATGCAAGAAGGCCGAGTGATTGCCTATGCTTCGAGACAGTTGAGGCCACATGAGAAGAACTACCCGACACACGGTCTAGAGATGGCCGCAGTGATCCTTGCTTTGAAGATTTGGCGACATTATCTGTTTAGAGAAAGATGTCGGATCTTCACAAATCATAAGAGTCTCAAGTACATCATGACTCAGAAGGAACTTAACCTACGACAACGACTTTGGGTTGAGTTGCTGAATGATTATGATTGTACTATTAAGTACCACCCTGGAAAAGCTAATGTGGTAGCAGATGCTTTGAGCCGGAGACAACCAGAAGATGCTTCCACGACCTACTCGATGTCCTCACTCATCGAGTTAAGGAAGATGGGAGTTGATTTGTCAGTTGATGAGACAGGAGCTTTGTTGACCCATATTGAAGTCAAGTCTAACCTGAGAGGCTGGATTGTGGAATTACAAGATGGAGATCCCGACTTGACCAAGCTGAAGGAAGCAGTCCGTAGTGGGAAAGAAGACAAGTTTCGCATAGCTGAGGATAGTGCATTGATGTTGGGGAAACATTTATGTGTACCTAGTGTTGGTGACCTACGCAGTCAGATTTTGGAAGAAGGACATATGACGCCGTATGCTATGCACCCTGGGAGCACCAAGATGTACCAGAACTTGAGGAGTCATTTCTGGTGGCCACGTATAAAGAAGGATGTAGCCGAGTATGTGGCTAAGTGTATCACTTGTCAGCAAGTGAAAGCCGAGCATCAGGCTCCAGCAGGGAAGATGAGATCTTTGTCAGTGCCGGAGTGAAAGTGGGAGATGATCACTATGGATTTTGTGGTGGGATTACCGTTGACCCGGAGACAGCATGATGCTATCTGGGTTATCGTTGATCGACTTACAAAATCAGCTCATTTTCTCCCCATCCGACAGACAGACACTTTGGATAAGTTGGCGAAACAGTATGTTGCAGAGATTGTGAGACTACATGGGATTCCTAAGTCCATAGTCTCAGACAGAGATCCAAGATTCACATCACGGTTTTGGAAGAGTTTGCAAGCAACTTTGGGGACGAAGCTGAGTTTCAGTACTGCATTTCATCCTCAGACCGACGGACAGTCAAAGAGGACTATTCAAACGCTGGAGGATATGTTAGGGGCTTGTGCTCTTAATTTCAGTGGGAGCTGGGATCAGTATTTGTCTTTAGCGGAGTTCGCCTACAACAACAGTTTTCATTCCAGCATTGGCATGCCACCGTTTGAAGCTCTTTACGGACGGAAATGCTGAAGTCCAGTATGTTGGGATGAAGAAGGTCTCCGTTTGATTGTGGGTCCAGATTTAGTTAAGCAGACAGTTGACAAGATTCAGGTAGTTAAGCAGAGTATGAGAGCAGTACAGGACCGACAGAAGAGTTATGCTGATAAGCATCGTCGTGAGATGGAGTACCAAGTGAGAGAGAAAGTTTTCCTCCGAGTTGCACCATGGAAGGGTGTTATCAGATTCGGGAAAAGAGGGAAGCTGAGTCCCAGGACCATACGAGATCGTGGAAAGGGTTGGACCCTTGGCATACAGATTATCCTTGCCAGAGGAGTTGTCCCGGATTCATGATGTGTTTCATGTTTCCATGTTGAGGAGGTACAGATCTGATTCGAGTCATGTGGTTACTACAGCAGATGTTGAGGTCGCAGAGGATCTTACGTATACAGAATTGCCGGAGCAGATCCTTGCCCGAGAAGTCAGACAGTTGAGGAACCGAGTCATTCCGATGGTGAAAGTCAAGTGGAGCAAGCACTCTGCGAACGAGTCCACGTGGGAAGTTGAGGAGCACATGCGTTTACAGTATCCGCACCTGTTTACAGCACCGGAGTGAATTTCGGGGACGAAATTCTTTTAAGGTGGGTAGGCTATAACAGCCCGGGTAATTTTTACGTTTTTACCGATACCGTAAAATTCATTTTACAGTCGTTTACCATTAAAAGTATTCTTGCGTAATTAATTAATGGTAATTTATGCATCGGATTTCGAAACCGAGCCTTGTCCCATGCTCGGGATTATTCTGCTAATTTTCCGAACCAGGTTGGAATTTTTCGGGTCCAGGAATCTTCAGAAAAGTCTGGATTAACCCCGAGTTATCGGACCAAAAATAAATTCAAGGGGGTATTATAGTTATTTTCTGGTCCGGACAGAACCCGCTTTACATGTTGCACAGTGTTGCAGCAGTCGCCACCACTATGCAACATGTGAATGAACCCGTGAAGTGATAGTACCCTGCCCGTGCCTAGCCTTGTCCTGCACTGCATGTTGGTTCTTTTCTCTGCCTACTTCTCCTTCCCCTGCACCATTTTCTGCCTACAAACTACCTTACTCTCTGCAAATTCCCGAACACCTCCTACAAACACACAACCGGATACCATCTTCTGCCTGCAAACTTACACACAAAAACCAGGAAAACAATAAATAAACACCATCCACCAATCCGTGAGCGCCACGTCATCACCACCTTACCCGTCACCTTCCTTCCTCCCCTCGTTACTGTTCACACGTAGGTGAACCGGGCCGCCACACACCTCACCACCCCCACCGTTGCGCTCCCCTCGTCGTCGCCAACCTGTCCGCCACTCGACCCCGTCTCCTGACGCGTCGCCAGCAGCCGAGGACCCGACGGCCATCTCGCTTGGATCCGACGCCGCTGCCCCCTTCCTTGCCAACGACAGCCTGCAGCCGCGTCCAACAGTCGAGCGCCTCCTGTCGTCGCCTGCTCGTGCTCGTCGTCGCGCGTTATCCCGTGTCCTGCCTCGCCGCGCCGTCTCGTCACCCGCTAGGTGAGTTGCAGACCCGTGGGTTGAGGATCCGGGTGGGTTTGACCCGTCTTCACAAGTGGGTCGCGGTTGAAGTCTTGGGCCGCGCGGGTTCTGGGCCGGGTGTGGCTTGGACCTGCTGTGGTCTGGGCTTTGACCTAGGCCTGGTTTTGGGTTTGGGTTGAGTTTGGATATGGGCTACATAGTTTGGTCCAGTCCAATTTAAAAAAAAAAAAAGAGAGAAGAAAATAAAATCTGGAAAATAAAATTAGTTAGAAATAATTTTGGGAAAATATAATTTCGGGAAATAATTTTATGGGGAAAAGATAATAATTATTTTGAAAAGTACATACTTTTGGAATAAATTTTGGAAAAGGTATTATCAAAGTAATAAAATACCGGAATAATATCCGGGTATAGGTATAGGTATAAGTATAGTATTATCTTAGACACTGGAAATAAATGGAGAATTATGACGATAATAGAAATTAACCCGGGGAAGGACCGAGACGAGATAGTAATTATTTTTCGGTATACAGTAGTAGCATGACATTTGCATATCACTTATGTGTGTATATTATTTATTTGATATAGGAGTTGATAACGAGCAGATACCTGAGGAGCCGGACTTGGAGTCTGTGGGACATTTCCAAAACTGATAATCGGCTAAGGTGAGGATGGATAACCTTGGATATGTGCCTATAATACTGTGTTTGATTTTGTTGTTTGATTGAACTGCTGAATCGATTATTGGCTGTTATATGATTGCTATGGAAATTGTTGATGATTATTGTTTGCTATTTAATTGCTATGGATTTCGCCATGATGTTGCTGGAATGTGCTGTTGGATTGTGGTATTGTGAGTAACCATTGAGCTGTTAATTGTGAGTATTTAGTGATATGAAGTTGTTGGCTGGTTGAGCCTGAGGATTAATCTGAGATAGTAAAAAGTTGAGTAATTGATGATAGAGTAATGGAATTGGAATTGAATTTGAGATGATGATATAATTGTCATGTGGAAAGTAGAGGTACGACTAGATGGTTAGAGACTAGTTTTGTGGTGTCATGGCCGGTTTGGTTGGTTGATGGGGATGTTGATCCCGGATGATGTTGTTATTGGGATGTTGATCCCGGATTTGTGATATTGAGATGTTGATCCCGGATTTGTTGATATTGGGATGTTGATCCTGGATTTGTTGATATTGGGATGTTGATCCCGGATTGTTGGTATTGGGGATGTTGATCCCGGATTGTGATTTGGCCTGGCATCCAGAATTAGTTAATAACCAGGTACGACCCTAGCTTGTCCAGTGACGGGGCCCGGAAGATAAAATTGGTAATAAAAATAATAAGCATTCTTTTGGTCTTGGCTTAGTTTTGTTTTAGTAAGACTCTTCTGTTGTGTTGTTTGTGTTGGATTCTTCTGTTGTGTTGGTTGTGTTACTTCGAAAGTATTACGGTTGATTATATATCTCTGTTTATCCTTCGTCGGTGAGCACTTCGGACTCACCCCTCGCCTGCGGGGTTTTATCCCGTAGGTTTGGTTGCTTCGTAGTTCAGGTACGATGTACGTTGGCTGCTGCTTTCTTCTCCACCTGACTCCGGATCCATACCTCCGTTGCATGTGCATTTAAGTCTTCCGCTGCTGTGTCGTATATGTTGCTGTGTTGCTGCTATCCTTTATTGCTATGGTGTTGTCTATTTGAGTCATGTTGCTGCTAATACGAGTGGATTGAATAATGGTCCCCGAATATGGGTGACAACTGTAAATACGGTGTGCTGTTGTATTTGGATTTTATATGTAGTATTTACTGCAATGTATTGCCTGAGCTGTTAATAAGAATAGTTTCGGCACGTGTTTACTGTGTATGGTAAATACGGATCGGGGCGCTTCATGTAAAGTATACAGGTTACAAAATTAGCATCCAAAGAAGGTGATGAAGAGTTAAGGTGTAACATATATTTTTTATTCCGTTTGTTTCATGATGTAATCCATGAATCAATTTTATGTTGTGATGTAAAATATAGTAAATTGTAAAAGATTTTCTATTTTTTCATATAGAAAAGCCCATGTATGACAATTCATATTTAAGTTTTACAGCTAAATGTATTTAATCAAATTGAGGTATAGTCCGCTTTGAAGATCTACACCTACGGAACAGCAACATAGAATTTGAAGATCTGCACTTACAGAACAGCAATAGTAGAATTTGATACGATAGCCACAAGAATTGTTTACCAATTATGCTGCTAATGCGAATATATAAAACCCAACCGAAGGTGTCACTGTTCATTTAAAACTCAACCAACCGAAGGTGTCACTTTTCATTTTGGGTTGAGGCCGGTGAATGATAGTGTAATGCGTGTTATATTTGTTATAATTTCAGAATAATCTTAATCCTCACGTCTCTATTTATCCTTATTTTACTATTCCAATTCATATTATATATAGCTTGGTATGGACACTTTTACGCAGATAAATATAATTTTTGCCACTTTTCTAATCTCACGCCACCTCCTGCTTCCCACCCATCTCATGCATATTTCCATGTGGATGTGCATAAGTTCGACACCTTTGGCTAAGTTGTCAACCTATTACTTCACAAACATAAATAGTAAAAATTCTTTTTGAATAGATATTAGTTATTGAATTATGCGAGGTTCCTCTATAAATAGTAATTTGCCCTCATAAATTCTTATTCTTCAAATCACATAGGTTCTTTTGATTGATAGCATAATGTGGCGAGCATGGTGATCCTAAAAACAAAGAATACCTTTGATATCAAATCTGCCAAAATAAAAGATTGCAAAGGACAATGCAAACGCAACCAAATGATTTAGCAAACGCAATCAAATAATTAGCTAAAATAAATTAAAAACTAATATTGTTGTTGCATGCCAGCAAAACAGATGGTTTTTGTACACGTCAAATACTGCCACATGGAATGTCATATGTCGAGACTATACCTATTTATTTCTCTTCCACGGTAGATTATCTTCAGGACACATAGCCTAGATTAGTGAATGAAAGGGAGTAGTCCTTACTCTTTAAATACATTAATAAGTTGTCCTGGATGTGTTTGTGTATAAATAGGTGTCGGCTTAGTATAGAGAGCGGAAACTTTAGCTTTGCAGTAGGTAACAAGTTGTATAGTTTTCTTTTACATCATTGGGAAGGGAGTACTGGATCTTAATTTTAATAAGTTGTATTTTTTTTCATATGCTAATCGAAATTTTATTGAGATGTAAAAGTAGATAGGTTACAAAATTAACATGTGGATCACTACGAGGGTGATGGAGGAAGGTGTAATATATCTTCTTTATCCCATTATTTTTACGTTGTGATGTAGAACAATGAATTGTATTATTTAACAATCAGATTTCAATCTCTTTGTATCCAAGAGTGCATGTAAAAGACGATTTAAATTTCAGCTTTACGGCAGACAAATATATTTAATCATATTGACCGTGAAGTATCGCCACATATAACCAAGAGTTGTTTAATTATATATCAATTTGTGAACTAAGATCAAAATAATGGAAACTATAATTTATCAAAAAAATGATGGAAACTAAACTCAGCGGATTTTTTTTTTGATTGAGAGTGATTGATAGGTTTAAAGGATTTACTTCAACAATATGTAAGGATTACTAAGAAAATGATATCCTTATATTTTTTTCCAAATATAACAATATTCTTCTACTACTTTTTTTTTTCGAAACATATGAATATCAAATATAGAGGAGTTTGATGAACTGTTTTTGTGATCGTGAATGGACAAAGTTTAAAGCATGGAATTATTATGAACAATAAATTGATTATCATGAACAATAAATTCTGATAATTGGTCCACTAAAATATCAATCTACTGAATAATAGTTTCTGCAGGTTTAAAAAAAGAAAATTAATTTAAGTTTTAAAAGCACGAAATGGAGGCATGCAACTCTAGCAATAATGAGTCTACTAAGATATGAGATATTAGCGTACTAAAATATTAATTTTAATTTTAATAAATTTAAAGAAAACAAATTGATAATCGGTCCACTAAGATATGAGCCAACTAAAATAATAATTTATAATTAATTTATTGGTAAAAAATTGCAAATACAAGCCCTTTATCACATTACATAGTTAGTCCATATCACATTACACCCAATTTATAAATAAAAATATTACATAGTTAGCCGCAGCGAAACAAGGCCAACTTCCTAGTGAATATAATAACAAAGTTTGCTTGTCGTAACCAAACACTGTATATGGGTTTCGTATGCTTTTTGGTGGATTTATTTTCTCTTTTTTAAGAGCACTTGGTGATTAATTTCTTTTAAAAATAAAATTATAGAAGCCAAAAATCACTTGTTGTGTAATTCTATGTGTAATTCTATATAGTAGGTTAAGAGTAATTATTATGCTAAAATTTTTGTCTGGCTTTTGTTCGATTAAATCTTCAGCTATGTATTTTCAAATCTCTAGATCTATGTATATGAACTAGTTTCTCCGTACCAGCGATGAATTGATAATTTATAATATAATTATTCTGTAATAATAAAAATTATTATTAAAAAATATTAAACAAATTATATAATTAAAAGTCATTAAATTAAATTATGAAGAAATAAATTAACAAGGAGTAATAATGATTTTTTTTCTAAATTTTAACTTATTGGTTTTTCCTAATTTTACTAAAAAAATTGCTATAATTTTATTATATTTAATATAATTATTAATATTATTTATGATTTATTTTATAATATTAACTAGTTTTTAATAAGAATAGTAATATTACTATTCTTTTTTTTATGATCCAAGTTCTTTTTTTGAAATTAATATTATTTTCTTATTTTATTCTCATTTCCTCTTCTTCTCTTCATAGGTCTTATTTATTTTTTCTTTTAAGCTGGTGCATTATGTCCTCATTAAAAATTTTATATATAATTATTAATATTTTGTTAATTTTTTGATATTTTTACTGTTTATATAAAATAATTATTCCATTTTAAGTTGTTTACTTGTATGAATATTCTTAACTTATGACTTTCAACTATTTTCATAAAAATTTTGTATTAATATATTTTTCACTATCATTTTATAAAAATAAAATTTTTATTTACAATCCATATTATTTATATATTATTTCTATTTTTATTTTAACGTTTAGACATAAATCTTATTTATTCTAAGACTTAAATTAGTGAAATTTTTTTAAAATTTTGTTAATTATTTTGTGGGATAAAATATTATATACAATTATTTTAAAAATTAGTGAAATATGGTATTTTTATTTTAAATAATTTTCTGTAACAAATTTCTCATTCTTTTATTAGTTAGTTTAATTAGTAAATTTTTACATAGAGTTTATCATAATTGTAGGCCCAAAACTAGCTAAGAAGGGGGGAGGTGTTGAATTGGCTTTTAAAACAACTTTTAAGAATTTTCGTGTAAAAGACTAATATACAAATTATGAGTTTAACTAAGAATACAAGAGAGGTGGAAAGAGAATGGAGAGCAAACATACAACTACAAACACACCAATTTAGAATGGTTCCTCCTAAATTCTATGGGTACATCCACTACTCAAGACTCCCTCTTAAGATTTTTCCAAATCCACTATTTGACTTCTTCTAAGGTGAAGTCCAATCTCTTACAACCAAACTTTTTCAAAGGATCAAGCTCAAACCTTCACAAGAATTTTCCCAAGGCTCACCCTCTAACCTAGGTTTATACAAAGACTAAATCCAAACCTATAAAAGAGTTTTTCTAAGGCTCAACTCTCCAACCTATACCCAAAGTTTTTTCAAATGCTCAAGTTTTAAGTCTAACTCAATCCAATACAAAGAGTGACTCACTCTCTGTTTACAATATCAAGCTCAAAGATCTCTCAACGTTAAAGTGCACTTAGCAAGTCTTTTTCTCACTTGTAATCAATTGCTCTAACCACTAAATAAAGGTAGGAAATCTATTTATAAGCTCCAAATCCAAGTAGTACTTAACAACAAAAGACCCTTAAGATAGACTTGTCTTTTGACATATTTGTATAGAAAACTCCTATATGAACTTGCTCTGGAAGGTTTTTGGTCTTTTTCTCCACAACTGACCGCTTGAATCTCACTCCCTCTTCACTTCTTGACTTGTCTCCTTGTGTAATATGCTAGAAAAACATCCATAAATTCCTCTTTGTAGGTTCTTGAAGCCTTTTGATTTGAGAATTAGAAAACCCACTAACTTGAAGTATAACTTCCTTAACTATTCTTGATGGATGAATGTAGCCCCAAATCTATCCATATTATGCTCCATCCTGCAAATAGTTGGCAGCTATATAGAGGCTCATTCTTTGTCTTGATTTCTAGTTTGAATTTTGTGAAAAAAAAAATAATTGAACTTTGAGGGGGAAAATAAATATGACCAAAAGTACAAGTGCTTCTTCAGCACCTCGCGCGCATGTTATTTAAAAAAATAAACGTTGTGCAACGGTTATATGACACCATTTCAGCCAACACACAACATGTTTGAAGGAGCTCAATTTTAAATCCAAACGGTGAGTTTTAATATTGGACTGGAAATGTGAACTTGGTTCCATTCATAATTCCTTCAACCCTCTTGGACTTTAAGTAACTTAAACAAGTAAGCTTAGTTCATTTAAACACATAATAAGGGCTTTTTAAAACAGAGAAGAAGACCTTAGAAAATAAAAGCCCAAAACTTGAAGAGATCCAAACCAAACATTTTATAGGAAGCAAAACGAAGTTAACCATGTTTATAAGTTACTAAATCAATAGACTAATAAAAAAATATTATAAAATTGGGGAAGATTTTCACTATTTGATGGAATAATACAAACTTGATCAAGGTAATAATACAACTTTGGTAATAATAATACACTTTTGATAATAATATGTAGAAGAGAATAATAAATTTAGATGGAGGGAGATTGGAAGAGAAGTGTATGGAATGAGAAGAGAGTGAAGTTTATGGTGGGTTGTAAGTGTATGAAAGTGAAGGAAT